>RJWJ010028050.1:0-21699 GCA_004363605.1 Indri indri
AAAAAAAAAAATTCCTGCAATAAGCAAAGGTTTAGATAAAAACATGGGATGGACACAAAGTAACCAAACAGAAAAACTAATTCCTATAATTTCCACGTAAACTGCCCTCAAATTATTTGATGTGACAATAGGTGTGACCCATGCCCTTCATGGCACAGACTTTCATACTGTATCTCTAAACCTCTGCTCTTGTGGCTGAAATGTCCTTCTCCACCTATAGATAGCTGGAACACTCTTACTTATTTTTCTAGGCCCAACTTACAAAGTACCATCTCTCTGTGGTTTTCTTTGTTTCATCCAGGTT
The DNA here is from genome assembly GCA_004363605.1 of Indri indri. Classification (NCBI taxonomy): domain Eukaryota; kingdom Metazoa; phylum Chordata; class Mammalia; order Primates; family Indriidae; genus Indri; species Indri indri. The sequence continues at coordinate 305 of RJWJ010028050.1, forward strand.
AATGCAGTGTTTTCTCATCAGCACTCCCCCACAGCACTTTCAGCATTCGTTTCATTCATATCTTTTAATGAATACCTACTACATGTCAGTCACTGTTACAAGTGCTGGGAGTACAGAAATGAGCATTACATGAACCATATTTACATGTTGTTTACATGGAGTTGACATTCTAGTAGGAAAAGACATGATAAACGGATCATGTCAGATGGCAGAGGAGTGCTCTGAAGAAAACTGAACTAAGGAGGATAACTGCGATGGAGGTGTTTTTGTGTGTGTGTGTGCGCACAGCATTTATCACACTGCATACAGTTCCGCTGTACATATCCTAGTAGACTGCAGTTTCCTATGTCAGGAACTATTTCTTATTCATCTTCACATCTTCGGCAGTTAGCACAGCACTTGAAAAAATAACAGTTATAAAATCATAATAACAGCTCGCATTTACTGAATGTTACTACAGTCCAGGCAATGAATGCTTTACATATTTTGGCATATTTAATCTTCACAATAACCCTTCCAAGGTAGTTATTTTTACCATATTTCACATTTTACCTGAACTGAGGAAATTTAGGTAGTGAGGAGTTAAAGCTACTCGCCCCAGGACATTCAGCTAGTAAGTGGGAGTAACGAGACATACTGAAACTTACATAGTCTGATTCCAGAGGTCTTGTTCTTAATCACTACGCTATACTGTCTTCCAAAAATAGTGGACGTTCGAAGTCATCTTACATCAAAACAAACTGGAATTCTACATTTACATTCTAAAATATATCTAAAAATGTTCTGTCCAGGCCCACAAACAGAGGGCTTCTGTTCTCTGGATAGGGAGAGAGAATGAGCAGGTCATGACTAGATTCAGACATCAAACATCAGGTCTCCATATCTGGAAAAGTAAGGTCAGCTCTGCAAGAGACAGTAGATGAGTAGCAGGAAACCAGGCACGTGGCAGAATCAGACAACTCAACATGATGCCCTCGAATCACAGCCCATTCATAAAGTATAAGTAAAGAATCTCGTAAATTCAGAGTATGAATCTGATTCATATGCTTTATACTATTTAGTTCCAAAGACTAATTAGCTTCAAAGATTCCAAAATACAGAAAGTGCTCTCCACTTTCCCCACAGCCACCATGACAACGTCTTACTACACCACAATCTGACAGCAATAACAAGCCAGCGTGGGCAGCTGCAAACCACAACAAATGCACTAATGGCAGCTGAATGTGTTTACTTGCCACAATCCATCATGCTTTGGGTTTGCTGCTGTACAACAATGCAACTATAATAATTACTGGTTTGAAAAGAAGATATTTTCAGACAGGTCGGACCATTGTGCCACATGTTTAATGTGAAAGAAAAGAGGCCATAAATACAATCAGCAACTTTCAAACATGGGCCAGGTGCAAATAGTATTTAATTAGTAAATACAATATTTCAATAGAGAAAACCTATTAGTTTTTACCTTTCTTTTTAATGGGAAGCGGGGTCAGAGAGAGGGAGAGAGAGGAAGAAGGAAAGAGACTTGATGTCTAGAAATGCTACAGGAGGGAAAAAACCCAGAAAACATGATATCATCCCCCAAGAACTAGCATGAGTACATTAACACAGCACTATCTGTTATTTAACACACAGAATTCTTTCCTAGATGTTCTGATGGGAAGACCCTTATGAAAAAGAAAGGGATAAATATTTGTTGGGCACCTACCACTTGCCAGGTACTAATTTAATTAGAATCCTCACAAATAATTTACCACCGCTGATGTTCGCATGAACCTACCTCACAGATGCACTAAGCGCTGCAGAGGTGAATTAATTTGCCCAAGTCCTCACAGCTAATAGTTACCCAGAAACCATTTTATATCTACTCTATTAGGCCTGTGGGCCCCAAGCCCTGGCCCGCAGAGCAGTACTAGTCCTCGGCCTGTTAGGAACTGGGCCGCACAGCAGGCGAGCAAGCAAAGCTTCATCCGTATTTACAGCCGCTCCCCGTCACTCGCATCACCGCATAAGCTCTGCCTCCTGTCACATCAGCAGCAGCATTAGATTCTCATAGGAGCACAAACCCTACTGTAAACTGCACATGCAAGGAATCTAGGTTGTGTGCTCCTTACAAGAATCTAATGCCTGACAATCTGAAGTGGAGCCGAGGCAGTGATGCAATTGTTGGGTAGCGGCTGCAAACACAGATTATCATTAGCAAAGAGGTTTGACTGCACAATAAATGTAATGTGCTTGAATCATCCCCAAACCATCCCCTCCAGCTCCTGGCAGTGGAAAAACTGTCTTCCGTGAAACCAGTCCCTGGTGCCAAAAAGGCTGGGACCACTATATTAGGCCACTTGTCCAAACAGTGAAATCATAATCTCAAACAGCAAGATTCTCCGAGGCTCTAACGCCACTTTCCACACACCCCAACACGTACACACACATGCACATCCAAAAATGTAGAAAAAGAAATAGACATTAGGAAAAAAGCACACAGATGCATTTGGATCCATAGACATATAAAGACAATCGGGGCATATAACTAATAAAGAATTATTTCAGCCAAGGACACAGGTTTTTTTCCAGAAACCAGTCTGGTAACCAGATCTCATTTCTGTCCTCCCTCTTCTCTAGTACTAAGGCTTATAAAGGCAAGACCAGACTGTTTCTTATTTCCCAGGGCAACACAGGTAAATGCTCTGTAATTCTACTGCAGGTTTTATCAGATGCAAATCCAAAGACTACATACATCATTGCTAATTATTTTTTTCTCTGCCTATGGCAACTTTAACCATTACCAGTTCATCAGCCCAGTAAGCAACTCTGAGGTTATATATTAATGTAATGTCCAATGACATTAATGACATACTTTCTTTTAAGCTTTGCAAAACCAAAAAGAGACCAGAAAGTGCTTCTCCAACAGCTTTTCCAAATTCTGAAAAGCATGTATTCTGGCAGTATGCCTATTACTGTTTTGATCATTATGCTGAGTGCCAAAGAAAGCTCTCTATCCATCTAACATATCAAGGAACAACAAATTATATTTGAAAGACAACCATACACCAGGATAGGAAATGGAAAACCATATTTCTAGTTTTCTAGTTTGGTACATTTTGTTCCCATTACCATGTACTCATAAAAGCTGACAGGCTGCAAGCCCACCAAATAAATGCTTTCTACTTGGTATCTTCCTAAAGAGCCATGGCCTAAGCAATAATAGCACCAATTACCCTATCAGATCGTATTGCAAAATATGATTTAGAAGGCCCCCGGTCTAAGTGTTCACATACACTGTTGGCAGAAAGTGTAACTAGTACAATTCATCTATAAATCAATTTGACAATGTGAGTCAAAACCTTTAAAATGTTGATTAACTCTGACCTAGTTGATTAACTCTGATCAAAACTTCTAGGAAACTCTCCTAAAGAGCAGACTTGTATAAAAAGGGGTTTGCTGCCGCATTCGCTGAATAAATCTTTATGAAAGACCTATTTTGTTCCAAGCACCATGGATACATGGTCCCTGCCTTCAAGGAGCTTACCCTCTACAAGGGAGACATAAATAAGATTACAATCCAGTGAGACACAGGCTATGACAAAGGTATGTAGAGTGCTCTAAGAGATCAGAAGAGGACAGAAGAGGGTACTCAATCCATAATTTAAAGTGAGTGGTAAACTAGATTCCTCTAGGTGGTGACACTTGAACTGAGTGTCTAATATGACCTAAGCAGGTAAGATAAAAATGAGTGATTGTGAGGCACAGGCCTCACACAAAAAGTAGCTTTCATGAATCAGATAAGAAATCTATCATGTTTGTAGCCTCAGGATCAAACAGAGGAACAGCAGAAATAAGACCAGACAGGTAAGGAAGGCAAAGATTCCATCCTGAGAAATTTATCTCAAGGATATGATAACCAGTGAAAAAAATTTAAACAAAGGAATAATTTGATTGGATTTGCATGTTGCCCTGCTACTAAAATGCAAATCTTAAAAGGAAGAGGAATAGCACTAGCGGTAAGGAAGTAAATTCAGGCTATCACAGTAATCTAGGTCAGAGTGGAGGTGGACAGAGAGTGTAAAGACAGAACAGACAAATCAGTTCACTCCTGTAATCCCAGCAACTCCTAAGGCTGTGGCGGGAGTATCGCATGAGGCCAGGAGTTCAGGGCTGCAGTGAGTTATGATCTCGCCATTGAACTCCAGCCTGAGCAACAGAGTGAGACTGTCTCTCTTTAAAAACAAAAACAAAAACAAAAACAAAACGGACCAACCGGGATTATTAATAGTTCTAAAAACTGGAAATGCTCATTAGTGAGGCATCAGCTAATTATATGATGATGTATGTAACATGGAGTACTACACAGCCAAGCAGTATTCACAACTTTCTGGTGACTTAAGAAAATAACTATGACAGAACATTATACTTAAAAACAAAACATAAAATTTTATATGGAGAATGAAATTGAAGGAAATTTTCTAAAATATTACCAATGGTTATATTTCCAATTGGTTGCTTTCTGGGAAGTGCATTTTTTTTTCTTTTTTCCATTTCCTATTTTTTCTACAATAAGCATTCATGCAAATAATGTAAAGAGTGCCTTCTACATACTAAGCGTGTGTGCAAGTGCTATTTATACAGGGTTCCACAAAAAAGACATGAACTTTGGTCTCATGAAACTTATAATCTGGTAAAACATATAATACATTTATTATCAGAAGAAATATTCCATTTTAAATTTAAATACAAAAGGGGAGGAGTTAATTGTACTTCTTCCTTTCCAATCTGGATGCCTTTTATTTTCTTTTCTTGCCTAAATCCCCTGGCTAGAACCTCCAAGACAATGTTGAATAGGAGTGGTAAAGAAGACATCCTTGCCTTGCTCCTGATCTTAGAGAAAAAGTCCTTCACAACTAAGTGTGATGTTATCTGCGGGTTTTCACAGATTGTACTTTACCGGCTTTTTGAAGTTCCTTTTTATTACTAGTTTGGTGTTTTTATAATGAAAGGGGTTAGAATTTGCTAAATACTTTTTATTTATCCACTGAAATGATTATGACTTTTTTTTCCTTTTTTTTTTTTTTTATACAATTTGGGTACTAAACTAACCTTCCATTTCTGGGATAAATCCCACAGACACGGTGTGTAATCCTTTTTGTATGTTTCTGGGTTTGATTTGCTCATATTTTGTTGAAGATGATTGCACCTGTATTCATAAGAGATATTGGTATGTAGTTTTCTAGTAATGTCTTTTTCTGATTTCAGAATCGGGGTATACTGCTCTCAAAGAATGAGTTGGGAAGCCGCTACCTAAATATTTGTGTCCCCCAAAATTTGTAAGTTGAAACCTGCCCACCAAGGTGATGGTATTAAGAGATAGAGCTTTGGAGAGGTGATTAAGTCATGAGGGAGGGCTCTGCCCTCATGAATAGGATTGGTGCCCTTTTATAAAAGCAGCTTGAGGGAGCCCAATTGCCGTTCTCCCCTGGACACATAAGAGGACGTCACCTATGAGGAACAGGCCCTCACCAGACACTGAATTTGCTGGCATCTTCATCTTGGACTTTCCAGCTGCCAGAACTGTGAGCAATAAATTTCTGTTGTTTATAAATTACTGAGTCTAAGGAATTTTGTTATAGTAGCCCAAATCAACTAAGGCAGCAGCATTCTGTCCTTTTCAATTGTTTGGAAGAGTCTGGGAAGAATTAGTATTAATTCTTCTTTAAATGTTTAGTAGGATTCACCAGTGAAGCCATCTGGCTTTTCTTAGTGAGTAATTTTTTATTCAGCAATTCAATTTCTATACCAGTATATTCAAATTTTCTATTTCTTCTTGAGTAAGCTTAACTAAGTTTCAGTTATTTGTGTCTTTCAAGGAATTTGTTCATTTCATCTAAGTTATCCAATTTACTGTCATGCAATTGTTCATAGCATTCCCTTCTAATCCTTTTTGTTTCTGTAAGGTCAACAGTAATGTCCCCTTTTTCATTCCTGATTTTAGATTTAACAGACTTCTATGGAATGTAAGTCTTCTTTCTTTTCATCAGTGTAGCTAAAGTTTTATTTATTTTGTTGATCCTTTCAAAGAACCAACTTTTGCTTGTTGACTTTTCCCTACTGATTTTCTATTCTCTATTTCATTAATTTCCATTCTAATCTATATTATTTCCTTCATTCTGTTTGTTTTCAATTTATTAATATTTGCTCTTCTTTGATCTTGCCCAGTGTCTTAAGAGGGAAGGTTCGGTAACTGATTTGAGATTTATCTTCATTTTAAATATAGGAGTTTGCGACTATAAATTTTCCTCTTAGTACTGCTTTGCTTCATCTCTTAAATTTTTATATGTTATACCTTCATTTTCATTTATGTCAAAATATTTTCTGCTTCCCTTGTGATTTCTTTGACTTACTGGTTATTTAGGAGTCTGCATATTTCCCAAATTTCTTTGTTATTGATTTCTAATCCCATTCCACTGTGGGCCAAGAATATCCTTTGCATAATCCCAATCCTTGAAAATTTACTGAGGCATGTTTTATGAACTAGCATATGGTCTATACTGGAGAACTTTCCACATGTACTTGAGAAAAATGTATTTTCTGTGGTTACTGGGAGACATGTTAATATGTCTGTTAAGTCTAGTTGGTTTATGATATTGTTCAAATCTTCTATTTCCTAACTAATCTTCTACCTAGTTGTTGTATACATTATTAAAGTGGGGCACTGAAGTATCCAACTATTATTATTAAACAGTTTATAATTATTTAAGGACACTGTAACAAATGTAGTGGCTTAACACAACAACACAAATGCATTCATTATCTGGAGGCCAGAAATCTAAAATGGGAATGTAAGGCAGTAGCATTCGATGGCTTATAGCCACATCATTTCAACCTCTGCTTCCGTTGTCACATTGCCTTCTGTCTAGCTCTGATTCCTCTTGCCCATCTCTCTTACAAGGATCAGTGTGATAACACTGGGCCCACCCAGATGATCCAGGATAATCTCTCAATCTCAAAATTATTCTTCATATCTACAAAGTCCCTTCTCCCACATAAGGTAACATTCGCAAGATGTAGGGATTAGGATATGGACATTTTGGGGGGGCCATAATTCAACCCATTACAGTCATTAACTGAAACAAACTGTTAAATCAAGTCCTCGTTTGTTCCATGTCACTGAGCTCAAGAGGGGCAAGACAAGTCAAGCACATTTTAGCCCTACTTTTAAATATAAAAACTTGTGTTCTTTGAGCATTCTTTGTTTAATTACTACATCAGTCACTTTTAGTTTCTTTCTCTGTATTTCCCTGTATTTTATGAAATTATTTCAAGTGATCATGTTGAATGAATACACAAGGCTGAAACAAAAATTTGCAAATAAGATACACCTTTTACAGTACTGCAAAGAAAAACCATAGGTTTTGAAGTCAAAACAGAGCTTGCTTTTAATCTTGTCCTACTACATATTAAACACTAAGGTTTAACTTCTCAGGATCAGTTTTATTGTGTATAAAACGGGGTATTAATACCTGCCTGTATAAGGCTGGTGCAAAGATTAAATGATATATGAAAAGATCTAAAAAATGTTAATATTAATAGCTCCTGAAATTGTATGTGCAATGAATGGTAGCTACCACTGTCATTATTACATATTCTGATTATGAAACATCCCAAAACAAATTATATGGAAATTAGATAATAATCTCTTCTCCCTCATAAGCCATCACTAAGTACCGCAGCCTAAAATGATGTTTCTCTCCTAAACTTCTACTATATCAACTGCTGGTATAATTCATCTGGCAAATACTTACTGCCTTTTAACATTTCCTCCACTGCCGTCTTTAAATGTCATTTACCTTTTTACATTTATTCTAATTATATATCTTATTTCCCCAACTAATGTGTGAATTTTTTGAGGCCATGAACTACAGACCTTTGAAACCAAATGAACACAAATTGAAGTTTTGGCTCCACCATATACCATGTGACCTTGACAAAGTCATCTAGCCTTTCTGATGCTCAGTTCCCCCATCTACTCAATGTAATAGTGGTTTTACCTAAAAGGGGCCATTAAGAACATCAGATGATACCACCCATCTAGCACAGGCAGAGGGAAAAGCAAGTGCAAAGGCCCTAGACACTACGTAATTGTACACTATGATGCCACACAAATAACAAGAAAGAAATACACAGTTAGTTTGATAGGAAACCCCTTAACTTTCGACAGTTCTTAGATTTTCTTTAAAGTCAAGGACACTGATTTCCATGTCATGAATTGCAGTATATTAGGATTAGAAAACACTGTTTTGAGTAAAAACAAATGCTGTAATTAAAGAGCAGCACAATACTTACTAGGGTTGGTATAGTCTATTGATAGATAAAAAGTGGGATGGTAGAGGGAAAGAAAAAAGGAGAAACGGTGTCAAGTTAGTTGATTAACTACCTTATCATTTTGCCACGTGATACTAAATAACCCTTCACAAATATCCTTACAAGCACGCTGAATGTTATCCAGATAAGACTTCATTGTGATGTGGGAGGCAAGAAAAATCAATTTCCTAAGGCCCTGACATCCACTGTAATTTAGCAGAAAGAGTATACATTTGGGAATCAGACTGATGATGTCCAAAGAATTCAGTTATCAGCTAGCTATGTGACATTGGGCCAGTTACAACTTCCATGAGAAGTTACCTGTAAAACAGAATTTATGACATTCATTTCAAAGGGCTGTACTGAGGACTGGAAAAAATATGGACTGTGACTCTCCTCACACAATATCTGATGCTTAGCAAGAACTCAACAAATAACAGCTCATTATTATTAATAATAATGTGACACTGATGAGTCATTTAACTTCCCTAAGACCCCTGATATATAATTTGACATATAATACATGAAAATCCCTAAAACCAAGCTGAAGATATACTAAGCACTTGATAAACATCAGTTTTTTGTTACATCCCCATTCCTCTATGATAGGCAGAATAATGGCTCCCCCAAAGACATCCACATTCTAATCTCCAGAACCTGTAAATGCTAAGTTGCATTGACAATGGAGAATTAAGGTTGCCAATGGAACTAAGGTTGCTGGGTAGCTGGCCTTAAAATGGAGAGATTATCCAAGATTACCCAGGTAAACCCAACATAATCACAAAGGACCTTACAAATGGAAGAGAAAGGTAGAACGGAGAAAAGCAGAGAGATGGCAGAGTGAAAAAGACTCAGACTGATGCTGCTGGCTTTGAAGATGGAAGAAGGGGCCACAAGCCCAGGAATATGGGCACCCTCCAGAAACTGGAAAAGTTCAGGAACAGACTCTCCCCTAGAGCCTCCAGAAAGGAATGCAGCAGTGCCTCTATCCTGATGTATGTAGCCCAGTGGGAAACATCTCAGACTTCTAATCTCCAGGACTATATGATAATAAAGCCACTAAATTTGTGGCAATTTGTTTATAGCAGCCACAGAAAACTAATACATCCCCCCTTCTAGTTTTTCAGTTTTCTTTTAAACAGGTCTCAAAAAAATCTGAGTCTGAAAATTGCAAAGCAAATTTTAGTTTGTTTTCTTTATAGAGATGCACCTCATTTTAAAATGAAATATCTTTAAAAAAGCACTTCTTATTGAATTAAATTGAATGAGTGATCTTCTTAATAGTGCTTGATTCCAGGGCCTTGTCATAAAAAAAACTTAGAGGATATGAAACAATATAAACCGACTCATTAACATTTTACACCAATGATGTTAAATAAAATAATTAAGATGTAACACACAGCATAGAAGTACCTAAGTTTATGAGGAGCAGCCAACCCAAGTCTGAATTATGAGCAACTAAGCAAGACATACTACATGCTTCCCTTGGGCACATAGCTCACTCCATGCATATGGCATACGTTAGGTTTCAAGGCCAAGTTTGTGGTCTGAAATCTATTCTGAATATTGCGATTTTGTTTAATCAGAAGAAATACTATTTCCTTTATGAATATGTGATATCAGCTGAGACTAGTATTTTCCCTCCAAACAAGAAATCCAAATCAAGGTACTTAGAAAGGTTTATTAGTGCTATTTTTCAAACTGATGGCAAAATTATTCTGGAAAGGGGTCCTGTAAAGGTTACTCAAGCATAAATTGACAACTTTAAAGTGAATTAAATGAGACAGTGAACTACGAATTGACAAAGCATGGTCTGCAGGCGAAGGACCTGGAAAAATGTCAGTGACACTCTCAAGTCTCTAGAGGATAACAAGGGTTCCTCTGCTCCTCCCCCAGAACCGTAACATCACCACCTGTGAGAAAGAACATGGCCGTTCTAATGGACTCCTCTGGAACACCAAACTGGGCCAGAGCACCAGAAGGTGGAGCTTCCACATGGGGGTAGGCAAGAGGCTAAACAGCTGTCTTCTAATTAGGGGACAGGAGGTGTTTTCTGGGCTTTTCTCCTGGACGTCTCCTTTTTTGGCCCATTTTTATCGTGTAGCTGTTGTAATAAAAAAGCCCCCGAGCTCTTCCCATTTTGGATGAGCTCCTACCCCCCACTCAAGAAAATAAAAAAGAACTAGGGTGCAACCCAACAGAAAAGCAGCATGAAGCAGACAAGTGGACCTGCTCTTACCCAAAGTCCTAATGAAAGGAGCTAGAGAAAAAAATCTGATGCAATTCAGAGGTCAAAGGTTCATGGCTGAGGTTCGTTAATAATAAAAAGTGTATACCTGCCTAGAATGTTGTTTCTGCACTCTACATATAGCCTCAAGGAACCCCAGAAGCATGACAGAGGCACTCATTAGGCAGCAGGATTCACATTCAAGAATACGACGGTCTGGGCCCTAGCACTATCTGATGATGTAGCAAGGCTAACTGAAAACTGAAAAAAGGCAGGAACTTCAACATGCATATGCTGGTGAGGACTGGAAGCCACAAAGCTACATCGTTTAAATTTAAAGTCTACTGGGAAAGTGTGAACCCACTCAAAGTCAATTTGGAAAACGTGTGGTCACTGATGAAGCGAAGCTATGAGCAGCCATTAAGCATTCCCGACAGACGAGCCTGCAACAAACTGACTATTCCATCACACTGCCTAAGCTCTCTGCACTAAAGCGGTCTCTTCCAAATTCTTATCAGCTTAGGGTTCAAGAAGCATACAGGTAAGCACTGCTTGCAGCAGTAACAAATTTTAAGATTCCTACTTGAAAAGAAATGCATCACTAAAAAAAAAAAGTTTTCAAATAAACATTTTTAAGTGTAATTTACACTGATAGGATTCCACACTCTTTCTGAAGTTAGTCATCTTCAGTAAGAAAAGGAAAGAACTGCGGGTTTCTTTTCCTTTGCCCAACACTTCAGTGTGGACAGGGCCACAAGGATTCCTTCCTTTGTCCTTTTCTCTGTAGATCCCACACACTCCCTGGATGATCTCATCCTCAACCAGGGCTTCGAATAGAGGCAGTGTGTTTTTAGTGAAAGTTTAAGTCCAGAAAGACCACATGTAATTCTGAACTCGCATAATTCAAAAACATTTCAACCAGCATTGTTCAGTAACCCAAATGATCTTTCTAAAACACAGAGCTGACCATCCCATTCTCCTGCAGTCCATCCTTCAGCAGTGTTCCAGAACCTTAAAATACATCCATACTCATCAGCCATTTGTAAGGCCCTTCGTGTTCTAGTCCCTGCCTATGCCTCTTACCCCACAGCCCAACACATTCATTCCTGCTTTCCCTTACACTCCAAATAGACCACTAGGAAGTGTTTTCACATACATCACTCATTCAACAAATACTGAGTGTCTACTGTATGTTAGGCACGGTACTGAGCACTAGAGGTTCAGCAGGGAATAAAAGCCCCAGCTCTCAGGAGCCTGTAGTCTAGAGATACACATTCTTGATGTATGTCACTGAATCATCAAAGTAAGTCAGGGAAGTAGTACCATGCCCATTTGACAAACTAAGAGACTGGAGTTTAGAGAGGTGAAAGTATGTGCTCAGATCCAATAACTTAAGTGGCAGAGTGGTTCCCCCTCCCCCACAAGCTGTAAATCCTAGACCCAAGGCTAGTGCCATAACAAGGATCACCTGGCACACTTGGCTGAAAAACAGCAGATCTCGCCTCAAAATCAGTAGCTGAAAACTCAAACAAAGGAAAAACACTCTTGTTCAATCTTCCTTCACCAAAGTATCCTGAGAGAGTGAATTCATTGCCCTAATCCATAATGAAAAAGCTGAGACCAATTGGCTATTCACTCTACAAACATTTACTGAGAGCCCACTATCTCCCAGACACTGTGCTGAGCAGTACAAAAGGAATCGAAGATCCCGAATCGTATCCCCTACCTGTAAGGCACTTGGATTCTCACGGGAGAAACAACTCCCAACAAATCATTATGCTCTAAGTGTGATAAATGCAATGTTGGCTGCACAGAGGAAGGCACTGAACTAGGTTCCAGGAATAAGAGAGAAGAGAACAGGAACTCATTTGATGCATACTATATGCCAAAGAGCCCTGCAGTCTTCAGAGATGACATGGTTTTAATACTGAGTAAAGAGACTCCGAGATGTTAACTTACATCACAGTTATGTCATACTCTGGAGCCCAGGATGTTTCTACTACTACATCAGGAGTCACACATAAGTCCCTGTTCCCTCTCCCAATCAGGATAAGATACCACTCCTATGCAGTGCCATAGTACAGTGTGCTTGTCTTTATTACACCATTTACCACCCTACAATATAAATGTATTTTAATTTGGCTGCTTCCCCACTGAGCTGAAAACTCTTTAAGCAGGGATAAAGTATTACCCAGCTCTGTGTCCCAGCACTTAGCCCAGCCTAAGCACGTGATCATTACTGACTAATGGAGGAATAAGAACTGAACACTCCTCTAGTCCAGGAGGAAAGACTGTGGAAAAATATACACCCTACCAGTCTCCTCTTAAAGGTGTTTCCACCAGAAGTCTAAACAGCAATTTCCTGTAGGAGTCTAAAAGTCTGAAGTCTGAATAGCAGATTATGCTACTCTCTTGCCTTAATGCTCACTCTCCAAACCTAAAAAACTACTTTCTGCTATGAATCCTTTATTGGAAGTAATATGGTGCTCTACCAAAGACAGGTGAGCCAAGAATGCACACGTGCTCCTCTAAGTAAACATTTCAAAAAGTACATAATGGGGATTAACTCTGTGCCTAGTATTCTGTGCTGGGCTCCATGAAGGAGGAAACCAAGGAAAAGTGTCCTGCTAGCCAAATAAACCTTGGAAAAAGAGGCGACTAACTTTTGAGTACCTAACAATATGCCAGGCACTTTACAGGTTCTCTCATGATAATTTCATAGATGAAGAAAGTGAAGCTCTTGGAGCTTATTATTACCAAAGGTAACGCACTTATTTACTATTTAATGAGCAAAATCCTGACTGAGGGAGAAAAAAAGGAACTAGAAAAATACAATCCAGAATACAATCAATGGCTATTAAGTTACATGACTTTTTATTCTTGTCCCCTTATTCCTCGAAGTTATTGTAAACTGTGTAAATACAGGGCAGGGAATTATTGCTTCCTATTTGTTCTGAATTCATGGTATTACCAATTGATGGCCAATATATCAAAAAGGAGAAATTCCTTTATCCACGAGTCTCTTAGAGAGACAAATACTAAAGAATAATTTCCTTGGTACATTTCATATGAAAACAACAACAAAACACAAAATAGTAAAACTTATTAAACAAATCAAAATCACATAAGGAACCTCCAGACCTAGAAGATAAAAGCCAAGTAGGGGCAGGAAGCCTGCTCAGTTTCCCCTTCATCACCACAACAGGACACTCCACAGAACCAGAAATTGTTTTGTGACCTGGAACTTTAAAACCACTCCTTTGGATTTAAGAGAAAAGACTGGCTAAAACTTCATGCTGCTTCTAATAAACAACAAGATGGCCTGATAAAAAAACAGAAAAACAGCTCACCAAGTTTAAAACTGACTGTTGAACTTTTGAAATTTAAAAAAAATGTAAGCAATAATTAAAAGCCCAATTTATTTTAGAGCCAGCAGAGACATTTTAAATTGATTGAATTTGCATCTTTATGTGTAAGCTATTGATACTGGCTGTGATGTACTCTGGTGCTTGGTTTCTTTTCCAGTGTCAAACATCGCCCTGATGGCAGTCACTGTGCAACAATAGGTGGTCTTTCCTAATGACACACTTTTCTCTGAGAATGGGATCACTCCCTGATAAAATCCATTTGTCACTGCTGTAATAAAGTCCTTTTTTGAATAAATTAGAGCAATAAATTACATTAAAAAACTGTGAAGAAAACAAATCTATTCTGAGATAATAAAAGGAGTATAATTTTGAAATTTTTCACCCAGTTGATTGGTGCTGTAGCCTTGCATTTCAGCTGAGACTATGCGGAATGCGAGTAATGCTGGATCACAGCAGGGCCGCGTGCTACTGCCTGCAGGTATGGCTCTTCCTTAAGATATGCTTTTATTAAGAAAAAGGTAACTATTCTATCATGGCAAGAAAAATATCCTCACGAGTATATAAAATTATTTTTCTCAGTATTACTTTGCATATTATGTTTTTAAAAGACTCTCATCTTACAAACAAAGAGCACAACTGATGGGATTAAGACCACTGGGACTTAGTGATGCTATGTCTGAGGCTGTGAGACGAGAGGAGGTGAAGGAATTGCCTGAGCAGAAGCCTGAAATAAGAGCATATGTTAACTGCCTAGCTGGGGGACATGTATTAGCGATCTGGGAGTACAGCAAAGCATGCTCCAACCTCAGAGCCTAAGGGGTCTCATGCATGAAAACGCGGCTTGACATGAAAACTTCTCATGGCTGTAGAGGTAGATTACCATATGTCAGCCCGGGAGAAGGGTCTCAGGGCTTCCATTGTTTGAACAGTGGGCCAAGTTCCTTCTCTCCCTTTCTCTCAACAATGCCTCAGTTAATATAAAACCAGTCTCCCAGTGGAAATCGTGTAGTTTCTTTGTTCCTTGATCAAATGGGTCACAGCGACTGAAGTTAGAGATTGATATCCATGTACATAGCTCGAGCTTGGGATAAAATTAGTTTACCTTGATCAAAAGGATTGTACCTACTGAAGAATTATGTGTTTTTCACTTCTAGAAAGGAGAAGGAAATTAGCTAGGACACCTCATGATTTTGGGGAGAGCCCCAAGACCTTTGGTCATTGAATCCCGTGATTTTTTCACATGAGATCATTGTATTTTGCAGCATGGCAAAGAGAATAAAAAGCAAGTGCTGGGTTTCAGTCGACACCACCTTGGCACCAGAGTGCTGGTGGTCCCCTGATTTCCCTGCTTTCTTAAATATTATTTCTGTTTCTGTGTCTTTGTTTTATTCATCTCTTGCAACACAGTCTGCCAGGGGACCCTATCTTTATTGGGGATGTCATGAACCCCTGATACACAACAAATTGATAAGTCGCAAGACACTGATGTCCAAAAGATTCGTATGAGAGAAATGAATGGTCTACAATAGAAAGAGCCCACAATTACCATAGTTTCTTTTTTGAGACAGGGTCTCTCACTCTGTCACGGAGACTGGAGTGCAGTGGCACGATCATCATAGTTCACTGTAACCTCCGACTCCTGGGCTCAAGTGATCCTCCTACCTCAGCCTCCTGAGTAGCTGAGACTACAGGCACAAGCCATCACGCCCAGTTGATTTTTATTTTTATTTTTCGTAGAGCCAGGATTTTACTATGTTGCTCAGGCTGGTCTCAAACTCCTGACCTCAAGCAATCCTCCTGCCTCAGCCTCCAAAAGTGTTGAGATAACAGGTGTGAGCCACTGTGCCCAGTCAGCCCACAATTATCATTAATTCATTCATAAAATAACTTTTAGTGCCCCTATTCTGCCCTTATTGTGGATGGCACTGGTAAAAAAAGAATTTTTTTTTTTTTTTTTTTTTTTACCATATTGGTAATAAAGCCTGGTCCCTAGTCGCTAAACTGAGAGCAGGGAGGGGTAGACAGATTACAGCCCATGGCCAAATCCAACACATTTTATAAAGTTTTATTGGAACCCAACCATTCTCATTCATTTGTATCCCATCTATGGCTGCTTTTCTGCTACAATAGCAGAGGTTTAGTAGAATGTACATCTAAGCTATTATTTCTTCTTTGGCTTTTACAGAAAAAGTTTGCTGGTCCTAGGCTTACCATTTCAAATAGACAATGAAGATACAGCCACAGATACCTATGTATTGCCCAGCTGTCTGAGGAAAGGGCCTACAAGCAGTGACACACAGCAACCCAGATCTTGGTTTCTAAATAGCATTTCACACTAAAAGAAACCAGGACACCTTAGAAGAAATGGCTGATTCCAGTAACAGGGCACAGCAAGTACAAGATGAGCCTGTTAGAAAGAAAGAGGAAAAAAAACCTCAAAAAACATATGAGATGATCCTGTCAAAAGGACGCAGGAGCCAGGGCAAAGGACCACCAAGACAAACCTGGGACAATTTGAGCTTCAATTTATATAGTGACAGTAAAGAAGTATAGCCCATTGAATTAAAGAAAAATCCATGAAGTTATATTAATAACACAGGTAAGACAGATAAGATAGAAAGAGAGAAGGGGGAGACGGATAGGAAGGGGAGGGGAGGGGAAGTTCCTTTTCAGTAGAATACCAGTAAGTGTAGATGGAATGACTGAGTTAGAAAATTACCAATTTACAACCATCATAGTAATAATTCAGGTAAGAAACATTAATGAATGCCAAAAATTTGTGAGAGTTTAATGAAAAACAGGATTATTTACATAGTCTCAAAGTATCTCCCCAAAAAAGTAGTAATTAATTACAAAAGGAAAAACTATTTTCTCTCTTTTTACAGTGAAGAAAACTGGAACCACCTTAACTAAGTGATCAAACTTAACATCATCAAAATGGGATAAATTGACATTGACATTATGTGCCCCTGGTATGACAGACTAAGAAAGACACATCATTACCTCAGTGGCATTCCTGCCAAAAGAGTACATAACATGAATCTAATTTTAAGGAAACATCAGACAACCTAAATTGAGGGACATTCTACAAAAACCTGGCCTATAATAGTTTTCCAAAACGCCTATGCTGAAAGGCAAAGGGAAACGGAGGAGCTATTCTGAACTAAATACTAAAGAGACTTGACAACTAAATGCAACGTGTGATCTTGAATTGGATCCTATAAAAGACAAAACTGGAACAAGCGAAATCAGCATATGAACTGTAGATTAGATAACAGTACTGTATCATTGTTGTTAAACTTCCTAATTCTGATCATTGTACCGCAATTATTAAAGAGAAGGCCCTTATTTTTAGGAAATACATGCTGAGGTATTGCAGTGTTTCAGGGTAAAGAGTCATAATACACGTACCTTAGTCTCAAATGACTCATGAAAATACACATATACTTAGAATAACAAAGCAAATTTGACAAAATTTTAATTGGTGAATCCAGGCAAACAGGTATACAGGGGTTTGTAGCACTATTCTTTTAACCCTTCTATAAGTTTAAAATTGTTTCCAAATAAATTTTTTAACGCCAAGAAGAAGAAATAAAAGTCTTAACAATGGGAGGGTGGAGGAAGAGAGGAGGCAGATAAACAAATAACCACAATACTTGTCTGAACCCAAGTTTGTCTGGCAAGTAGGAATATCAAGATGTTATAGAAACATACAGGATATGGAATTAATAATCTGGAGGAGTCAAACAAGTTATGTATCATTGCCCAGTTGTTTCCCCCACCTTGCAATGATGTCTGTACCTGGCTAATACTTCTTTGAACAAGACTCCTCGAGAAAGCCAATCCTGGTCCTGAGATAAGCTAGATGTCATTCTCCAAGCCCCCCAAACCTCCATGCATTCTTCTACCACAGCACTTAACATATTCTTAAAATTGTTCGGTCTACATGTTTATCTCCCCCACTGGATTACAAATTATTAGATAAAATATGGCGATGATATAATGATAAAGACAATGGCAGCAGCAACTATTTACCCTGATGTATTATATGCCAGGCATGACACTAAATAACTCTTCACACATATCTCCTTTAAACCCCATAAAAACTCCAAAGGGGATTTAGCTTATTTTTTTTTCAATTAACACTTTCCAGACATGGAACTGAGGCCGAGAGGGTTTAATGTATCCAAGGTCACAACACAAAGAAGTGGCAGAGCTGATATATGAACCCAATTTGTCTAAGACTCAGTTCTTAACTACTCTTTTTTACCACACGGTCTGATTTCAGTATCATTTTCAATTAACTGTAGTGTACACACGGTAGGCAAACAAGGGTGAGAGGGATTTTTCTAAGTGTTTTACTTCTGTTAGTATTTTCTCAGCACACCCAAACTGAAAGCAAGGACAGAAGAGGCACAGGCGGTAGGAGAAACCAGCCTTCCAAAAAAAATCATCTACCAGTGCAGGGGCAGATAATCCACTGCACTGACAGATAACCAAGAGCTGAGGTATAGAATTCAGTTATAAAAGATAACACATGAGGAACAGAAATATATAAATGTGTAATAATTTCAGATACAATAATTATATTCTCATTTTAAAAATTTGTAGTAAAACTAAACAAATATGAAATCACTGTCATTTCATGTTAATGGTGACCAAAGGGGCGGCATCGCTGCCATGTGCAGATGAATGAGGGATCCAAGGCCCAGAGAGGTAAAGTCACGGTCCAGAACACACAGTGGGATTTAGCAGTTCAACAAATGTTTGTTGAATGTATGAATAAAATGGAAGAAACCTCAACAGTATAAATTTTTAAAGTTCCAAGGACTCTCGTACAGTAGTCGGCCCTGCTAAAAATTATTTAAAATGAAATCATGGCTTTGTCCAAAATTCTACCCATGTCTTGTACCTGGTACTGATCAAAAGTCCCCCAGCCCACTCAAGTCAGTAGACAACAGAAGGCAAGAGGAAGCAGGAATTTCCACACCAGCTGACAAACCTTTTGTTACTACTGTTTGCTTCTTTATGCAAATCAAAGAATTTGAGTTATATACTCCAATGAAAATTAACTATGAGGACTATAACCCCCTCCCCCAAAATAACAGATTATAACGGCCGGTAGCCCTAAGTCAGACTAACCTAACACTTTCTTTGAGAAAGCTTTCAATTCAATACTTTCAGAATATTTTTTCTTTATGGCACAATGATCTCTGTAAGTTAGCTGCATGACCCGGAACAAGTTATAAATCCCTCTAACCTCCATTTCTTTACCTGTAGAACAAGAACAGCAAAACTAAATTCACATGGCAGTCACCAGGATTAAATGAAGACATGTGTGAAAAGGAACCTAGCAACAGTATGGGGCACAGCTGAGGCACTCAAGAAATGGTGGCTACAAAACAAAAACAAGTTATGGTCTTATGAAAATACTGATTAGAAAATATGCTTCTTAAGATATTAGAAATATGAAAAAGTAATATCGGTGCATGAAAACCAAAAGCAATGCAATGCAAGTTTGTCGATCAACTCGTTTCAGTTTAGAAGTAGCTATCAGTGTGGACAAAGAGGGTAACCTAGCTATGTGGAGCGCCATCTAGTGGAGGAAAAGCAGAGCACAAGTGGTATAAATACAGAAGGGAAGAATAAGGAAAAATGATGAGAATGAAAACTGCCCCTTCTCCTCTTCATTACAATTTCTCCATAGGAGCTCAAACCAACAGTGACCCCAAGTGTAAGATTTATAGCTAAAAGAAAGATCAAAAAGAGTAATCTCACATATTCATGCCCTTTATCATACCAAGGAAGAACATCAATAATATGCTAGAACACCTTTTAAAATCCTTAAAATAGCAGCAGGGGCTGATTGGTGAAAAATTATGGAAATGTGAAAAATTATGGAAATTTACAGCTTACCAATTCAGAGTAAGATATCTTGTGCTTGTGGAGAGAGGCTGCTGAGTGTCCAGACGTGTTTTAAGATGTGCAGTCATAAAACTGTTTATGGAAGCTTCATTTGTTAATTTAAGCTTCAGGTGCTGTATCTCGAATAGCATAATAAAAATCAATCAGAGCTGCTGCTAATTTTGGACACGATATTAATGAAAGAAGCTTCCTAAAGAATGGATTTCTCCTTCAACATTTCCAGGGTTGGAAAACTAAAATCATTCTAATAACATAAAATTACCCTAAAAAATGAAACTACATGATTTATGTATTAAATTATTATTATATACTTTATGTTTGGAAAGTGATGCCAATATGCACTCATCTGTCCCAGAGCATTCTACAAAAATAGCAGATAATGTTTATTAAGCACCCATTATGTGTTAGACACTGTACTTACATCTAAAACGGCAACCCTACAAAGGCACAAGGCCCTCAATTTTACAGATGGGGAAACTAGGGCTCCAAGAAATCAAGTAATTTGCACAGGGTCACAGATTAGAAAGTGGTCACCTCCCCTAATCACATGGCTCTTTCTGCACCAGCTCATCCCTTTGTTACGTAACGCTGTTTCCCAAGTAAATGCCATCCACCAGACTAACCATGCTGGCCTTGGTCAGACAGTTCCGATGCCATTTTGCCATGACACTGCCTGTCCCTCTGCACAGTATGCAACTGCCCTGCTCACCAGATCACCCATCCAATACCAGGCATTTAACCTGAAGAGCTGCATAATAGCAATTCCTCACATAAGTTAAACATGTAAAGCCAGACACAGCGAAAGCTTCTACCTGGTGTTCATAGGTAAACTGCATAGGGTCCTGGAATTGGGCAGACAAGGCTCTGAATCCTGGTCCACCACCTACTAGCAGTGTGACCTTGGGCAAATTATTTGACTTTCCTGACCTCAGTTTTCTCAGCTCTAAAATACGGCAAGATGATTTACTCTTTTAAGACTGCCAGAAAAATTAAATGAAATAACGTACATAAAGCATATAAACCAGAAAAGGCTCTTGATAAATGATAGCTATTATTATTACTAGCAACTGCAAGGCAAGTGTATTTAAACATATTCCACTCTTCCAGAAAGCCAAAACCATTACCAGTAGGACTGTATTTTTGTATTTTCTTGACACTTTTTTCTTCTTTGACCCTATATTTAGAGAACGGAGAATTTCTAAATATACCGTAAACTGACTACAAATCCCTGATACCATACTCTCGACCAACTGTTTCTGTGATAAACAAAGTATTAAAATACAAGGAGCTCTGCACCTCTTCAAGAAAGAACTTTACTAAGAATTTCACTTACAAACTCCCTATACAGAATGTTTTTCTATTTTCTCTTTGACCGTTGAAATATATACATAATTAAAAATCCTTGATGCCTACTGAAGACTGAAAAATACTGCTGGAGAACACAGGAAAAAAAGTGAGCTTGCCTTTTTGGTAAAACACATTTTCAGGAACCTCTTTTAAAAAATTCATCACCAGTAAAAATT
>RJWJ010028051.1:0-21893 GCA_004363605.1 Indri indri
TGCGATAAATGTGCCATGTTGAGATGTTAATAATGGGGGGAATTGGCTGAGGGTATATGGAAACTCTTTGTACTATCTTTGAAATTTTTCTGAAATCTAAAACTATGCCAAAAGAAAATATTTGTTTTAAAAATGCATGATAAGAAAGACAAAAAAAAGTCACATCTTTATTTTCCTAACTTACGCGATTCTTCACACAATCTCCACTCTTTGAGTAGTGAGCACTGGCGTCAGCATAGTTCCCAGCCAGTGTTTGAAAGCAACACTGGGACCAGTCTTTCTTTGCTGTTTTGTTTTATACAATGCTGGAGCCATGCAAAAATAACTTACCTGCTTGCTCCAGGAAAACTTGCTTTTCAGAAATAAGACTCTAAATCATCTAAAACAGTGATCTTATCAAAACCAGTATCTTACTTGTCAAGATTTGCTTCAAGACCCTTGCCCTGTAGGGTTCACCAATCCAGAGCTGTTAGCGTAACTCTGCCCAGTCCCAAACTGCTCCCCACCTTGCAAAATCTACCTTAAAAATTACCCAGTCAAGGCCCTGACTTTGTCATTCTGAGACTCTATTAAGTCTCAACCAGGGTGTGTGCTCTTGTACTACAGTAGACCCAATAAAATTAGTTTTGTTTCATCAACAGGTCTTTCTAAGGTCTTTTGGCATGTTGAAAGTCAACAGTAGTAAGACTGGGGCAAGAGACTTAGTCTTCTAAGAGAGTCTTGGTATCTTCCACTTGGTGCAATCTCATTTCAGGTAAATATTTGGTTGAAGCAATGTCCTGCTCCTGTAAGGGCAGTGTCTAATCCTCCCACTTCTGCCCAAGGTGGCCGCTGTGGCTGCTTTGGGCTGCAGGGGCTGCGCAGTAGCAGGAGGCCCTACCACCTGATCCTCTGGATTCCTGCTGCTCTCTGCCGCGAGGTGGCCCCAGGCTTGTGGTGTCTGACAAAATCCTGGACATGTGTCTGTTCTCTTGTTAAGCCAGCTGAGTGTTCTCACTTCCTAGCCCCACAAAAATCCCCTAAGTTTTAGCTTTAACTGCCAACGTGCTCTGCAGTTGAGGCTTTAACCTTGGCAGAGGGTATTCTACCCCCTGCACAGTGCTGCTGCCCACCAGGCCTGGCAGCCAGCACCACCGCTGCCTTCCATGCTTGCTGTGAAGCAGGTGGGGCCTCTGCAGCCCTTGTGCACCACGCGGCAGCCAAGGTAGGCTCTGAGGCTAATGGAGACCTCATTTCAGCCCAATCAGGCCATTGCGCCATTGTCAATCCACCATGGCCGTGCTTGAGTGCTCTCCAGCCAAGGTTGCAAGTTTTTAATTTTCTTACAACCTCGCCCCACCCAAGATTTCAGTCCAGACAGGGGAGATCAAGTCGTCAGTCCCAAACTCCAGCCTCCTCCTACTTGGACTCTCTTCCCTCTACACTGGTCTTCCTATTGAGACACAAGGCGGGTTCTCTTTCCTGCCTGTCCAGGAGTTCCCGTGTATCATGGCCTGCTCTTTCTGCAGTGACGTTCATGGCATCTGTAGCAGACACAGAGATGCACCACTCAGATCCCCCTCCAAGCAAGGACGGGCTGCCCAGCGGCGAGGAACGTGGTTAGCTGAAAGCCTCGAGCTGGTTACTCCCCTGGGTCTGGCATTGCTTTTGAGCCATGACACTCTTTTTAGGCAGCACCCAGATGATGACTGAGCAAGACAGTGGTACAAGGGCTAGGCCATTTCCTCACAGTGTGGGACCACGCTGTGGGCCGCCCTCGTGGCAGAGCTCCTTGTCAGTCAGAGCTATGCTTGGTCTGAGATTCCTCAGTTCTTCCCCTCTCCCTTCACTGCTGGAAACTTCTGCTGCCTTTCCATCTTGCCATTTATAGGTGTTGACTACACTCAGTCTCTTGCTCTTTTACTTTCTTCTTGGTGTCTGCTTCCTAGAGGACCAAAGCAATTCGGCGCCCGGTCAGCAAGACTGTGATGGCGTATGGCTGAAGGTGAACATGAATTATGAAAGAGCAGATAAAAAGTCCATTGGACTAGGATTTTCATGTTACACACACTCAAGTGTATACAGTTAGCCTTCTTGGGAAAAAAAATCCATGCTGGCTATTTTCCTTTGGCCCTCCAGACACACTAGCCACTTTTCTCCATGTGCTCAGTCCTTGTAGATTGTAGCATCCCCTCTCTTCCCTTCTAGCTTCTAGTTGGGCTCAGCCAATGGAAGCCGCCAGAGACTGGAGGGTGTGACACCATGGGGGGGCATATTCTCCCAAGCTCTGTCTCCACCTAGTCGTCATCATGGGTGGGCTGCTCCTCTACTGATGGTTGCAGCACTTATCACTCAGTGCTGGTACTTGCTCAGGGATCAAGTGGTGGCTTCCCCCCTCAGCCCATCAGGCCAGGGTTCTATTAACAGAACTCCCCATAGAGCTCCCCTCTATGGCTGGCCCTAGGGGCTGCACCGTCCCTGTGGTCTCCCGACACTCTTCCCATACCTTGTCCATAATTAAGTGGCCACGACTGACTCAAACAGAGGCCAGACACAATTTTGTTGAGTTATTCACATTCATTTAGCACAGGTCATTAATTTTGTCAATCAAATTCTAAATCATTAGGCTTAAAGATTCTAATATATTTCAAATACTAAGAAGGAAAGCTATAAATACTGTCAAAGCAGACTTTATCTCTATAAATGTGTTGAGATAACTACTGAAATAAAAATCTATTTGAAAATTATTGTGGAGTTATTTTTACCCTTTTCCATAATAAGTAACAGGGACCATGTCAAAAGCAATAGTCAGTCATATTTGAGTTTATTAAAGTTCAACATACTACGTGAAATAAAAGGTCCCATCTGGATCATAAGTCCTCAGAATTATCGAGTGGGATTCTTCTGTTAATGTAATTGTTTTCTGTCCTTGAACAAGTATCTCCACTCCAAATGGGATTCCAATTTCTCCCATGCATCGAAGGGTGAATTGAACAAAGTGATTCAGGACAGTGTTTCTGAAACTCCTTTTTTTTTCTTTTTCTTTGTCTTTTTATGGTTTCTTTGAGAAGTTAAGAAAGCTATAAACTTTCCCCTCAGACACAATATGAATATGCCTATACTCACAAAACAGGGCTATAATTTCAGAGAGTCTTGTGCCCCATAGTCCTTGGGCTTTAAATTATGAACCCTACACAAGCGCGAGCGCGTGCACACACACACACACACACACACACACACACAAGCACAACGTACAAATATACGCAGTTCAACATAGGAGGGAGACTGCTAAACCTGAAGGTTACTCAGGAAAAACAAGAGACCAAACATATACAAATATCTGTGTCTGTGTGCAGTGCATGCGTGCGTATACACAAATGTCATTTTTCAGTGAATTTGAGTTTCAAAATATCTGTTCTTTTTCCATAGGTTTATGATCAGTAAAATTCAGTCTTAGGTTTTCAAATGATTCTCAAATTGTTATAATGTTTACCCAATTCATAAAGATGTGAGGAAATTTGAGTGTTTCCACCAGAATGTGTTATGTGCCTTTGAACCAAGTGATTTGAATGAAATCATGAGCTTCACCCTGTCCAATGTCCACACCACCTCATCCCTGTGTTACCCTTCTCAGTGTTTGCACCACCATCGACAAACTGCCCAAGTTGGAAACATGAGTGACTTCCATAATTTCTCTGCCTTGTCAACAGATCCTAATGAAGACATCTCAAAGTGTCTGGAATGGGCTCGTCTGTCCTCTCTTTCTTGGTTGTTGCCAAGTCCCTCACCCATGCTGTGAAGCAGTTCCACATCCTCACTACCTTCCCACTCCGCCTCACACTGCCACCGCTCATCCTCCTAAAACGCAAAGCTGGTCTTGCTGTTGCCTACTTGGGCTCGGAACGTCGGATGGGGCTTTCTTGACCTCTTCCAGGAAGATGCCCCAGCTCTTCACCATGGGTCTGAAGAAGCTTCCAAGGCTGGGCCTCTGATCACTTTCCAGCCCTTCTTCTCCGCTTGCCTCCTTCATACACACCGACTGCGCCAAATCACTTCCATTCCCCAACACCACGTGACTTTCTCAAGCCTCCATGTCTTTGCACTTACCTCTCCTGTACTTGAATGGGGCCTTGTTATTCACGAAGTCTCTGCCTAAATACCACATCTTCAGAAACCCTCACTGACCAAGGCAGGCCACACTAATCACTCTCTCTTTTCTGCAACTGCCCCGTATCTTGCTTCTCTAGTATAATAGCACATATCACAGGGTGGGGGAGCTGTCTATCTACACCTTTCTGTTTCCCCAGGACAGGTGTGCTCCCCTAGGAGGGACCAGACAGTTAACCAATTCTACTGATTCAACTGTGTTTTCCTGATTCCTGGCATGTGGTAGGCACCCCAAATATATTTGTCGATTGAGTAAATAAATGAATTTCCACATCTTCTCAAAAAAAGTGCCAAGTCCTTGATTATTCTTACATGCACCTTAAAACTAAAGGCCAAGTAATCATATTGAGTTACGTTTTGAACATTTTTAACATCTCTGTGAATTAGGTTGTGAATCTCCTAATGGCAGGTCCAGCCAGGGATAAATTAAGGAGTGACAAAAGTTCTGTTCTGCTCAATCTCTAAGGCTCTCCTCAAACTCAAATCTCTGACAGCCTCACTGTCATCCAGGCTCTCCACATATACCCTGGCATGCACACGTGCATGCACACACACACACACACACACACACGAAGACACACATACCCAGGTACACACATACGTGCATATATCCTCGCACTTGTGCATACATGCAACTGTGCGTGCATGCATACTTACCTCCAGGAACATACATGGGCATGCATGCACACACACATATGTGTGAAAAATGCTAGGCAGGTGCCTCATATATGCAAAGTTATAGAGTGCTTGGTTTCCTCTACGTGCTAGTCTATTTCACATACAATATTAAATTAAATATCACAACAACCTTGAAGACAGGCATTATTTATGATGCAGACATGTATTAAAGGTAAACCAAGTCTTAAAATGATTGGAAAGCTTGCCCACAGTCAACCAGTCATCGCAGGCTAGACTGGGTTTTTTAGTGAAAACTCAACCTTGAACCCATTTCAACCTTGAACCCATTCTCCATTCAGTCGACTATGTTTCCTATTTCTGGCCCACTTCCCCTTCATGGTGTCTCTCTCCTACACTCTGGGTAACTGACACAAATCAAATTCTTGTGGGGTTTATGCTGCAGACCAGAGGTTTACTTTTTGTTGAAGAATAATTGGGAGAAATGATGACAAGTCAGTCAAACAGAACCCAAGCCTTCAAAACAGGGATAGAAGGACTTGCTAAAGAGAGAATGTGAATCTGCACCATTGTCAGGGGCATGGTACAGGCCGACGTCAGTTTATCACTGTATCAATGCGGGCTGATGCCTGAGCATTTAATGCCAACATTTAATAGGCCTGAAGTTTGCTTGCAAATAAACTCCAGAATTATTAGAAAAATCAATGTGTATGTATTTTTATATTTCATACATGCACATATATATACCTTACATGTTTTCTTCAAAATCTAAAAACATCTAGATCTATATATGTGCACGTACATGCATGCACACACAAAGGTATTTCCCTTTTTAAGTACTCCCACATTCATCCCCAAATTATGTTTTGGAGAAAAAATTGACCTAATTTTCTAACAAACTTAAGAGAAACCTTTTCTCCTTTTATAGATCAAATGCCAATTGATTTTCTGAACACCATAAACTGTTTCCAACTAAAGCAAATCAGAAGCAGAAAGCAACTAGACTGTTTCACTTACCCACTCTACTGATAGCAAAGGATGCCCACATTTTGTTGACGTTACGAATTTGTCCATAAATCTAATGAGGGACACAGTAACCTTCCTGCAGTGGCAAGAGGAAAAAAAAATCTAGTATGCATTTCTCCACTTCTAGAATAAATAAATAGCGCTAAGCTAAGCTAAGCAAAACTAAAAACAAAACTAGGGCCCCAGAGGTAAATCCAAAGTCAACTTTGTGATTTGGGAATGTCATGCTGTGTGAAGAATTTAAGAAAGGTATTTAGGTTGACTGTTGGTCTAAAATGCTCATTCATGAGTTAGTTAATCACTGACAGAACCTGAGATTCTCACAACGCCTCTGCGAGTTGTCTCCAAAGCCCCCGCTCCATGGCAGGGCAGCCCTACGTCTCTAGCCCACCTCCAAGTGTCTATCACCAGCCATGAAAGAGTGGGCTGGGGGACCAGTGAACTGCCAAGGTGGAAAATGGATAGATAGCACATGGCAGATAATAAGTGAGTAATACTATTCAACAAAGGAAGAAACATCTAATGCATTTCCTTTGTCTCCAGAATTTCAAGTTTTGGTCCTTAGCCCAACCTGTCAGAAGTATGCAGAGAAAACATTTATTTCTATCACTGCTGTTGCCCTGAGACTCATAACATACAAAGAGCCCTAGACTGGGACTCAGGAGCACATGGTTCTAGCCCTGCCCTGGGTGGGATTAGGTCTGTAACCTCTCTGGTCATATACCCTCCACATGTCGCAGTTTCCTTCTCTGTCACAGAGTTCACGAGAAGACTAAATGTCACTGACGCCTTCACCAACTTTAAAAGTTTTACTCTCTGTTCTCCCCTAGCCCCTTCCCTTGGTTATTCCATCGGGAAAGACCTATAACTCATGTTTCCCAGGCCCTTAATTTGGGATGTCTTCCCACTTTGAGCCGAGGAGTAGCACCATCAAGAAGAAAGTAACAAGCGTCTGTTGGGGTGACCAGAAACACAGCAGCAAGAATGACATAAGTCATCCACAATTGGAGTCTCTGGGGGTATCAGCCTACAGAACTGATTTCAAAACAATTGAAGGTTGTCCCCTTTCAGGCAGTAAGGCATCCAAAGTGCTTATATAATTTTGGTTGGAAATCATTCTAAAGGCTTCAACACAGTTCTATTATTTTAAAAATGACATCTCAAATCTGGGTTAATGTTTAATACTTTGGGACCATTTTTATAAAATTTTATAATTATGCTTTCAGTATGTATTATGAACTGCATATTTGTGTTCCCCCCAAATTCATACGTTGAAGTCCTGATCCCCACTGTAATGGGATTAGGAAGTGGGGCCTTTAGGAGGTGATGAGGTTTAGAGGAGATCACGAAGGTGAGGCCCCCAAGATGGAATTAGTGTTCTCGTAAGAAGAGGAAGAGAGACCAGAGCTTGCTTTCTCTCAGCCATGTGAGGACACAAGACAGTGCCATTTGCAAGCCAGGAAGAGGACCCTCACCAGGAACCCAATGCACCAGCACCTTGATGTTGGACTTCCCAGCCTCCAGAACTGTGAGAAATAAGTGCCTGTTGTTTAAGACACCCCATCTATGGTATTTTGTTACAGCAGCCTGAACCGACTGAGTGTGTTAGGAAATATTTTCCAGTGCTTATGTAAAGCAGCCTCTGCCCACATTTGGAAACTGCTATTTCCAATGTAGCCTGAAAACTGGGTGACTTACATAAGGACAAGAATATGTAAAATGGAGAAAACAGGCTCCGGTGAGTTCCCATTGGTATCCCCGCTGAATCAAGTGCATATGCTGAGCTTGTGGGTGTGACATCTCCTTGGCTACCAAAGATCCTTCTGTATATTACTACAGTCCTTATATCTCTTCAGGCAGACTAGGAAAGTTGGTCACTGGCAGTGTGTGTGAACAAAGGCCTGGTCCCTGCTTCATAGGAGCTGGCTTGTCCTTACTGGGGACTGTGAGGAAAGCATCATGACTACTACTGGAGTTCATCTCATTTGGGTAGCTTTAGAACTAGTTTTACCTTCCTCTAAATGATATATACTTTTCAGGTTAGTATCAGCCTCATGAATTAGGATGGGCCTCTCCTTCACCTTCTCTTACTCATGTCAACTTATCTATTTCTGTGTAACAACCACTCCAAACTTGATGTAAAACTATACAAATCATTTGTTGTTTTTATGCCTCATGGTTCTGCAAGTCGGCTGGGCTCAGCCTGGTGGTTCTCACTCAGGGTCTCTCATGTAGTAACATCTGGAGGGCAGGAGTTAGCTCATGGGAAGACTCACACAGCCGGGCTCCTCAGGCCTTGTTGTCTCTATGTGGTCTCTGTACGGTCTCTTACATGGGGGCTCAGAGCTTCCCAAGTGTGTGTCCTAAGAGAGCGTGGGGTGTGGAAACTGTATTACCTTTTATTATCTAGCCTTGGAAATCACACAGCATCACTTCTACCTCCACCCTATTCATCAGAAAAAAGTCACTAAGGCCAGCCCTATTCCATGGGAGGGGAATTTGATGCCACTTCTTGATGGAAGGAGTTTCAAAGAATGTGGGGACATATTTAAACAATAACACAAGACAAAATTCCAAAGCTGGGTCTTTGGCTAAGTCTTTGGCACATCCTTTCCTTCTAGCCCTCCCTCTCTGTCTTTCTATGGGTTACAGAGGGTGGAACAGGAAAAAGTCTGGGAGATTGCTGTTTTTTCAGTTGGTCTCCTAAATCCTTTCTCATCTCTGCTGCAGTTCTACAGAGGAAAAACTGAGGCCATGTAGTTGGAATCATTCCATCCATCTTGAACAGCAGAACCAGCAGTAGAATTCTAGAGTTCTCCAATTTTCTATGGAAAACAAGGAAATTAAGGGACCCAACTTATTCTTCCCAGGCTTGTTCAGAGGGACTGGGTCAGGGGCTGCTAGGTTCTCTGCCTCAGGCTTGCCTATGTTGAGGCTGGGTGCCCAGGTGTTTGTGATGTTATGGAGAGAGTTTACAGATGGGTTGGCTATTGCATGAGAACAGTGCTTTCCAGACCATCATTCCCCAAACCTGGATACGGTAGATAAGGTTCTCCCTCTGACATGTAATTTAATCTGCAGGATATTTGCTAAGGAGAGACTTTGGGACCAACGCCTGTGGAAAGAACCACAGAGGATCCTCTTGGGTGTTCTAGAATGAAATGCCCCTTCAGCGTGGTCCTGAGTGGGGCCAAGATGCAGGGCTTGTGCTCATGCACCTATCAGCCACTGGACGCCTTGCCCAAAAGGGGCCTGAGCTCGGGCTCCAGGCAGCTCTCAGCAGCTGAGCCATCCTTGCAGGGGCTGACAGTGAAGACTGTCTGCCGCTGACACTCCCATCAGCTGGGATTCATTCCTTAAAGTCCTTTCTTAAAGGGGGTTCTGGACAGCATCTAGTGATTTGTTGTGAATTACAAATGAAAAGGCCCTTGCCCCTGGAGATCTTGTTTCAGTGGGTTTGGGTCAGGCCTGGGAATCCCTGTTTCTCAAAGGCTCTGGGTGATTCTTTTCACAGCCAGGTTTCCCGTGTACCAGCTGGATGCTCTGATGTCCTCCTAAGGTGAATTGAGTCTCCAGGAGGTGGCATCTCCAGGCACAGCCTGAGCTGAGCATCAGAATGCAGTGATCTCAGAAGGTCAGACACAACACAAGTGAAGATGAGTGTTCAGCTGCCCCAACTTTATCAATGGGCTGCCTGGGCAGGATGCGTGCTGCTCAGTCCTGTGACGCAGAGATCAGCTGGGCCAGGCCATTTCCTGCCCCCACAGCTGGGAGGCTACAGCCACCCCTGTGCCAGGACAGCCTGCGCCATTGAACTTTGGGCTCCCCGAATTGGTTCATTCCCTTCCAAGAGAAAACAGCCCTATTATAAACACACAAAACTTGGGTCAGAAGGAGGAGTTGGGGGATCTCAGACTCTTGCCTAAATCCGTCCTGCAAAATTGACTTTTCTGTCAATGAGCACACAGCTCTGCTTTTTACCTCTTCTGTGTGCTTTGGCAGTGTCAGGATGGCTGTAAAATTTATCCGAGGAAAACTGGCATTTATCTTGGGTCCACTTGCGCCCGGCAAAACTGATAAACAGATGGGGGCTGGCCAGGCCACGGCTAATTTAGTTAGCTCGTTACAAAATACAAATGTCACCCTTTATTTCTGCAGGGATTATTTATTGCTAATTGGGAAGTTATTGGTCTGTTATATCCTAAAAGGATCGTTCACACCATTTACAGGATCCACCTCCCCAGTTTCATGAGGCACTACCCACTATAAAGTGTTGTTGGGGGGAGTGCCCTGGGTGGGAAGGGACTTTCTGGCATTGTTGGCCATAAAGGAATAAAATAGCCCTGCTGGGTTTGCGTAGGCACACACAGGACACTTATCTGTAAAGGCTGTGGAAAAGAAAAAAAGAGAGAGAGAAAGAAGGAAAGAAAGAAATCAACAAGATCTGATGGGGAGGCTTGCAAAGGAGATCAGAATTCAGATCAAATGTCCCACCCTGGTGTCTCTGGAGTTTTTTTTCTTTTGTGTCCCAGCAAAAGGCACTGGGAGGATCAGAGACCTCATCCCAGCTCTGTTTACTCTGGGAACAATCGGTGGTGTATGAATAATAATGCCTCCCTCTGGCCATGCCTAATTGAATTGCAGCTTGCGGGGGCAGCGGGGAGGGGGTTTGCTGGGCAAGTCCATCATGGCGTTTTCTCAAGTAGCCACCGACAGTGATTGATGCCCGGTGCTTCCCAGCTAGCATCCTTGAACACCTAAGGGCAGGGGGATGAACATGCATTCCGAGTTTCTATTAGCAAGGGCCTCACAGAGAGGAGGAGAACGCAGGAATCGAAGAGGAGTTTGGCGATTAAAAGTGAGAAGGGAGGCAGACTGGTCCCCAACCTCTTCAGCCCTCACCTGATTTTAGGAGTCTTGTATGTGGGGATGGACGAGAAAATATCTGTCCAGGGACCATGGAGGCCACAGTGGGGCCGCCTCTGCCGAGACCATGCCCATTAAAAGAACTGGGCTCATTTGGGGTGCAGTGGGAACCCTGGACTGGGAAACAAGAAGGGTAAAACATTGGAAAATGTGTCCTGTAACAGGATGTTTAGAAGCTAAGAAATGAGGGAGCAGGGGAGGCAGAAGACAACAGCGAGGGGGAGAGAGATGTCGCGAGCAGTTGCAAACGGAGTCTATGGCCATGTCTATAATCTAACAATGGATCACACAGGGACCCTAACATTTGGCCGTCCTGTTGTCTGCCCTGTGTTTACACAGCAGAACCACGCAGCTGGGGCCCTGGGCTCAGTCGGACTTTGTTCTCGCAGCATGAAGGTGACCCCTGGTGAACCATGATTAGGGAAGCTTGTGCTGCCCACTGGGTCTCTGCGGTGGTCTGGACACAGGGGAAGTCGTCCAATTACAGGGTCACTGCTTCCCATCTCGGGAGCATTTAGTCTGGGCCAGGTCCTAGACTGGCATGTTTTCATGAGAACTGTGCATGCCACTCTGGCTATATTTTTGGTGACTGAGGCTGGCTGGAACTCCAGACAGATTTTTTTCAGACAGATGCTGGCTGCACGGGAGCTTTGGTTGGCCTGCTTCTCTTGGAGCGCCCCGATGGGGAGGCTCCATGGGGTGACCCAGGGGAACCATGCTTTGTCTAAAATTCCCGAACTGTACAGCCTTCCAGTTTCTAATTAATTTTTTCATCAGTTTACTATGCTTTAAATATTATCCATAGGTGTTACCACCGACAGTTATTTTACTGCACACGAGTTTCTCAGCTCCATTTTCCCGTTTAAGAATGAGATACTCTCTGCTCATTCTGAGTTTTACAGAAGTAACTGTGAGTGTATTGTTCTTATAAATAAGGAGATTTTTTAAAAATCTTCTAAAATGTTTCTATTTTGTTTATCTAACTATTTATCTATTTATCTGTCTATCTAATTATCTCTATCTGCCCACTTACTTATCTTGGAGAATAAAATAAAGCTGGAGGAAGTGCCCTCGTGCACCCAGCTGCTGCAGGTACGTCTGCATCTCTCCAGTGTATCCTGATTTCTAACCCCACTTGACCAAATGGACAATAAGATATTCAAAGAAAATAAGTAGTTCCCTGGTGCTCGTACTAAGTGTGTAATATTTTCAATCCCTCAAATCCAGGCTGTTATAGATTTTGGTCCCTGGCTTCCAATTCCTGGCTCAACCTACTAAACAAACAGTATGACCACCCTGGCGTGGGCCACATTCCTGGGGTTAAGATATTCCACCTAAAATCCCTTCACTCTTTCTTAGCTGATATTCATGACCACTATTCTTGTGCTTTGAATACCAAACAAAGGCAGACAGCGCTGGCTTAGCGGCTGCACAACCGAGGGGGAAAGGATGGGCTAGAAGAAGCATTTATCCCTACAATTTGTCTTTAGAAAATAAATATTCCAAATCCTCACTCAGAAGCCAGGTTCTTCCCTTTTTCTGTAAAACAACAGAATTTTTTAGTAAGAGAAAGCAGAAACCAATCTAATTTCTAGAGAGATGCAGAAGACAGCCAGTCTGGGCCCTGGGACTGCCCCAATCCTAGGAACTGCCCTGCCTTTGGCTCAGATGCATGGAGGTGAGTTGTGCCTTGTGACGGGGGCTCTGAGACCATCATACGGCATCTTCTCCACCCAATACCCCCCTATCGTAATGTCACGCTTTGAATCTAGATGGCATCTGCTCATCACCACCCCTCCGCTACATTGAAATAAAGCTTGGAGTGATGCATGGGACAAAATGATCTGGGCACAGGGCAGAGAGAGCTACAGCGAAGAAGGCAGGAGTTCCAAAAGGAGAGAAGAGAGAATAGGAATCAAAGGTATATTCCCATCACTGCACAGGTGTCACTGGGGCCAGCTGTGAGCAAAGTCAGGACTTCTCCTGCCAACCCCTAATGGTCTAGCAGATGAAACCAAGTTAGATGAATTTTTTTTTTTTTTCTGTAAAAGAAAACCCATGTTTGTTACCTGAGACTATAGAAAAGAAATGACACTTTACTATGCTTCTTTTGGGCTGTGCACTAGGTACTTCAAATCTTCCAAGTTCCTTTTAATCCTCCCAGCAATCTGGGAAGTGGATATTATCATTCCCACTTTAGGCAACCAGGGCACAGAGGAGTCGAGTAAGTGCCAGGGCTCTGATCACAGTGTCTGTCCTCTGACAACCCAGCAGGCTGTCCTCAGCACTCTCTGGATGCAGCACTAAGGGACACTGGCTCTGACCCCTGGGATGGGTGTGTGAAATTCGTGAAAGTATTCATCTCTCAAACTTGGATCGCATGCAAACTAGAGAGTATTTAATGGCTGGAAGGATTTTAATATGGAAAATGAGAAGACACACTGAGGTTATCCGGAGAGCCTCTTGCTTTCCTAGGGTGTTAGGCAATGTGTAAGAAAGCCAATGTTAGGGGGTGCGAGCGACAAGTCCCCTTTTCACATCCCATGATAGTGAGGACATTTCTGGCTTCTAAAGGAATTGTTCTTTTTTTCTTTTTCTTTTTTTGAGACAGGGTCTTTCTCTGTTATCCAGGCTAGAGTGTAGTGGCATCATCGTAGCTCACTGCAGCCTTAACCTCCTGGGCTCAAGCTATCTTCTGCCTTAGTCTCCTGAATAGCTGGGACTACAGGTGTGGGCCACCCTGCCTGGCCAATTTTGTACCTAGTTTTTGTAGAGACGGGGGTCTCACTATGTTTCTTAGACTGGTCTCAAACCCCTGAGCTTAAGTGATCCTCCTGCCTCAGCCTCCCAAAATACTAGGATTACAGGTGTGAGCCACTGCACCTGGCCTTAAAGCAATTGCTTTTTAGGTAGCCTTAAGCATAGTTAGATGTATGATATATGTGGGTAAAACCTTTTTGAGACATTAACTATTAAGATTTAAATGGGTGTATCCTTTTTACTTAGTAATTCCTCTTCTATGTGTTTGTTCTGTTAACAAACATACAGTCTT
This sequence comes from Indri indri, assembly GCA_004363605.1. Lineage (NCBI taxonomy): Eukaryota > Metazoa > Chordata > Mammalia > Primates > Indriidae > Indri > Indri indri. Next base: position 13,787 of record RJWJ010028051.1, read on the forward strand.
GCAAAGACAGTCATTGTGGCTTCATAGAAAAGAACAAAGTTTGAAACCCCAGAAATGACCTTCCAAAGAGGATTGTTGAAATAAACTATATTTTATATACTACATATCTGCTAAAATCAGTAAGATCCATCTGCATAGCTTAAAATAGAAAATTGTCCAAGATGGCTTAAGTGAATAAAGAACCATATAGAGAGAAATATCCCATTTTTATAAAATAATAAGCCCACAGGGCTATCCATGGAAAACATTCTGAAAGCAAAACATTCTGAAAACATTAGGAATGGTTTCCCTGGGATTGCGATCAGGGAAGATATTCACTGTCTATGTTATGTCTGCCTAAATTCTTGAAATCTTTATTTCATAATAAAAAGATATTTTTAACAGAAAAAGGAGAAATTCAAAAATTATCGCTTGTCTCAGGAAATACTCAGCAATCACCACCACCATCTAGCAATCGTATTTTAAACGAATGTGCAGTGAGGTCATGTAAGCCAGGTTCTTAACAGAATTTTTTTATTACTCGAGAGTTAGTTATCATACCTGCTACTATTTCTTCTCACCCCTGTGTTTAAGTCCCCTTCCCTACTGCTCTGATGTCTGTAGTTACTTTAACAAAGGCCATCCTGACTCTTCACAGATTCCATCCTTGTACATTGGCTTGGTCTCTAAAATTTATTTGTAACCCCCAAATCAGCATTCACAGCGCTTTCTCGGCCATTTGCAGACACACAGTGTGGTGAAAAACTTATCTCCCAACGCACCCATTCCCAGCTGAGGCAGAACGAGGCCCCACACTTTCTTCTTGCTCCAGCTCTTGGGCTGTAAACGAGTATCCTTTTTGCAGTCCATTTAGTGCCATGTTTTTACGTTTTTTGCTTTTTTTAGATTATTTGCTGTTTGAAATGGCCGTCAAACACAGTGTCTAGTGTTCCTCAGCCCAAGAAGGCTGGGGTGTGCCATATGGAGAAAAATACACGTGTTAGATAAGCTTCATACAGACATGAGTTGTACTGCTGTTTGCCATGACTTCACTGTAAATGAATCAACTATGTATAGGAAATGAGGTTTCTTCTTATTTAGTTCAGTGGAAAAACTGGCAAAACAAGGCTATCTATTGATCAATAAGGAAATGTTATGACCAGAGGCTCGCAGGAACCTAACACTGAATTTCCCCTAGGAGCAATAGTTCGGTATTCACTAATTCAATGTTGACAGTAACCTCATAGATCCTAACAAGAATTGACTGTACTTCAATGTGGACAGCATGATTGCATGTGGAGAGTTTGGTGCAACCCGGTGCATCCATTGCTCTGACCTGAAATTCACACTCCAGGGATGATAAGCAGGGATCTAGCCACCATGGCAGGCCAGAGGAGCCTGCTGAGAGCACCCCTGCAGTCTGCACTTAGACCTACCAGAGGCTTTGCTAAATAGAGCACTGAGTCGGAAGTGGGATTTTGCAGGTGACATCGGTGGTACTCAAAATACATGAAAATCTAGAGACCCTTCACCTCCACGGAGAGTCTACAAGTCTAGCGAAGCCCGTTTCCGTGTTTTTAGGAGTGGCATACAAATTCAGCTGGTGCCAGGCATTGACAGCAGGATATCTGGGTGCCTGGGTGAACTCTAGGATAACTGAAGCCTCCTGGAACAAGGCCATGCCTGCCTTGAGGGCTGTCCCCTGCGGCACAGAGGTGGAAACACCTAAAAAAGCAGTGAGATGGGACCTTAGGGAGAGCCCGCAGTGGAGGAAGCAGGAATTGTCTTGTGGCTGTTTAATAAATACAGAAAAAGAAAATGATAATGAATGTCTGCATGAGAGAGTGTGCTCTGAGACTTGTTTTCAGTATAACTTGGCAGTTGACCTTCACCACATCAAACTTTTCAGGAGGCCAGTAAGAGTTAAGTGGAAGCAAATTGGTTTCATGCATTTGGCAACCTCCAAACCAAGGCCTGTCCCTGGCCACACCGTACTCTTTGTGGCCCTGGAGGTCTGTCTCCCCATGCCCCATGCAACCTACCTGATGTGAGTGAAATAAAATTAAAATGGCAAAAAGTTGCCATCCAAAAGTCCTAAGATCTACATAACAGGTTCACCAGGAAAAGTCTGGAATTACTGTTAAGAAGTAAGGACGAGTTTGTGGGGGAGATAGATATAGAACATTTTCCCCACTACCCATGTCCTAATGGAACATCAATTTATTTTCATTTCTCACAATAGAAACATATACATTAATTTAGATATGAATTATGTAAATTTATATAAGATTGCCATCATTCATGTATTTAAAATCAAATAACGCGATCCTAACTAATTTCCCTAAAAAGGAAATAAAACTCTGTTACTAAACGAAAATTCAAATTATAATTCTCATTTCTGATTGAAGACTTGAGTAGCCATATAAAAACAGACACTTTCAGGGATGGCCAGCTCCCCTCGCTGGCTTCTTGTGTCTTTCCTCTCTAGTCTCTGCTGCCTCTAATGAAAATCCAGCCTCTTGTCACAAAAATCCCGTATGTTAGCTCCTGCTCTGGCCCCTGGTCTAAGCTTGATCCAGTGAGGCCGTGGTGCAGTGACAGCACATGGGGGACACTGTGATGCCTCCCTCATCCCCCTTCAGTGTGGGGCACGTCGCTCTGGCTGCTGGGAGGGTCCTGCAGGGAAGCTGCAGCTGCCCAGAGCCCCCGGCCTCGGGTCACACATTGGCTGCCCACATCCAATGACCGGTAGCTGTGGGTGACCACAAGCCTGGTCATCTCCGCCAACTCAGGATGGCCCTAAAGGGCCCTTCAGCTCCAGAGCTGCACCTCATTTGTGCCAGTCTTGGCCTATGTTCATATTCACAGTTATTTTTCCTCTCCTCATTATTTGCAAAATGGACAAAATAAATATTGAATTTTAAGGATGATAAAGAACCCAAGTTATAGTGATTTTTTTTCCCTACCTCTTGGAACAAGTCGCATGTAATGGATTTCTGACAGTGTCCTCCCTGTTCTGTCTTTTGGAAAGCCAACAAGTCTCCCTGAGGCTGAATATTTCCAACAGGACTTGAGTGTCCCTTTGTTGGATATTTGGATCAGTCGGCCACTACCTGGTTTGACATAAATTACATTTGGCTCAGTGCATCCTTTGGGTCTTTCTCTTCCAGTTTTTCTAGAAGTCCATCAGCTTGACTGGCATGGGAATAGAAGTTAAATGCATACCCTGTCTGTAAGTAAAGGGCCCAGACTGGAACTGGCTGAGACGGGAGGTCTGAGGCCTATTTCTTTCTGGAATTCTATTCATTTTTTTTCAAAACTTGATTTAACAATGATTTCTTTCATTTCTTTTCTCCTCCAATAGTTTTCATTTTCTTTTTTGGGCTCATGATTTTTAAATTTTTTTCCCATATCTTGGGATAAATTTTATACTAGCTTAACATTTTATCTTAGAATTTTCAACATTTTGAAATAATTCCTACATTTACATTTCACTAAATTTTAGGATCGATTATTTTTCTACTGGATGAATTTTTCTTAACAGCATATAAAATGTGTATAATACATTTAAATAATACTTTCTGGATATTCATGATAAAGAATGGTTATTACATAATGATTCATGCTGTAATGGAGGTAGCTATTGATTTAAATTGGAGACTCGGCAACTTCATTCTGGTATGTTAGAAAACACTAGTAATATGAATGTCAATAAGAATATTACATATTAGCACTCTACCATTACTGATGAGATTTTTTTTTTTTTTTTTTTTTTTTTTGAGACAGAGTCTCACTCTCTTGCCTGGGGCGAGTGCCGTGGCTTCAGCCTAGCTCACAGCAACCTCAAACTCCTGGGCTCGAGCAATCCTACTGTCTCAGCCTCCCGAGTAGCTGGGACTACAGGCATGCGCCACCATGCCCGGCTAATTTTCTCTATATATATTTTTAGCTGTCCAATTAATTTTCTTTCTATTTTTTTGGTAGAGACAGGGTCTCGCTCTTGCTCAGGCTGGTCTCGAACTCCTGAGCTCAGAACGATCCGCCCGCCTCGGCCTCCCAGAGTGCTAGGATTACAGGCGTGAGCCACCGCGCCCGGCCCTGATGAGATTTTTTTTAAAAATTTTACGTTTAAAAGTCTTCACCTATGAGTTCATTACTCACAGGTTCTATTTAGAAGCACGGGTTATTTTAGATGTTATTAGCTTCACAAGATCATTGTCTAATCCATTAAGTTAAAAAGTAAAGTTACTTTACTTCATTGTCAGAATTGTCATAATATACTGACTTCATGACCATAATATTTTATGGCCATCTGGTAGAAAATTGTCATAGCAAATATATACTTTGCCTGTCCTGGAAGTCAACAACGTTAGGATGAAATTAAGGAAAAAAACGAAATGAAAAGATGTCAGTGGTTTAAAGTGTTACCCCTTAGATGGGATGCCTTCGTTTGGGCCACAGTTTCAGCAAGCACGCGATGGCTGGCATGCGGCCACCCCTCGGTCCCACTCATAGCATCACTGTCGAATTATGATACAGTTGTATTCTTTTCTCTTTTTTTTTTTTCCTTTTATTTTTAGTTGCCACGTATTAACTTTGCATATTTATGGGATGCAGAGGGGATATTTCATACATGTATACAATATGTAATGACCAAATCAGGGTAGTTAGCATATCTATCACCTCAAACATTGATTCTGTCTTTGTGTAATGAACATTCTGTCTTCCAGCTTTTTGAAATATACAATAAATGATTGCTAACCATTTTCACCCTACAGTGCTACAGCGCACTAGAACTTATTCCTCCTCTCTAGTTGTAATTTTGCATCCATTAACCAACCTCTCCCTGTCCTCCCCTCTCCCATCATTCCCAGCCTCTAATCACCTCAATTCTGTAGTGTTCTGTTCTCACTTGCAAAATGTGAAAATGTTTTGCAAGAGTGTGTGACACAGAGTAGACAACTCAATAAATGTTAGTTTCTTATTTAGCTTTTCATTTGAGAGGGGAAACTGCCATCTAAATTTTCAAAATTACAAAAGTTTATAAAAAAGGGTTTTATATATAGAACAATCCTTGTCTGACATATCTTAATATGTGGTTTGAAAGCCAACCATTCATGGGCAAGATTTGATTTTCTTTCATTGTTTTCATTCATTGAAAACACAAGCATTTGCAACTCAAATATCCATCAATGGATGAATGAATTTAAAAAAAAAAACTGTGGTATATACTTATAATGGAATATTATTCAGCCTTAAAAAGGAAAGAAACTCTAACACATGCTTTGAGATGATAAATTGTATGTTTTATATATTTTACCACAATTATAAATTAAAATTACAAAGGGACCAGAAAGTTATGGAATCTACCCAAACTGTTATTAAGAAAACAGGATGGGCAGTAAGACAGGGCACAGTTGGAAGTAGGGATTAAAGAGAAATAAAACACTTTTATGTCTCTAAAATTTAAAAAGAAAAAAAAGAAAAAGAAAGCTAACAAGCATTTACTGATCTCCCACTATATGCTAGACCGAGGGTACAGCCCACTGGCAGGCAGGCAAGGCAAACGTGGATGGAGCATTAAATAGGGAAGAACAATTGATAGTCACTTCAACAACAGCATCAAGGGAGAGCTTTGAAAATAAAAAAGGTTACTCAGAGGCCATGGTTGGCTACTATGATTGATACAAATCAATAATCAATAAGCCCTTCTCTACTCTGCCGTAATCTAACCTAAGTAACCTCCTCTTCCTCAATGCCATTGTCTTGAGTATAGAATTTACAGGAGGTCAAAACTGGAAGAGAACTAAGAGAGTGTCAAAGTGTCCGGCACAGCCCCTTCACTTTACAGTTAGAAGACTGAGTCCCAGGCAGGGGAGCCGTTTACCAACACTGTGCCAGGCAGAAGCAGGCTAGGGACAAAGGCCAGGGCCTCTGACTTCCCATCCAGTGTAATTCCTGCTACTTTCCTTCCAAACCTTTCTTGGTTACTCACAGTTCTCCACAGATCAAACATCCTGGTCTTTCTCTCTGCCTGGAGAAGTTTACTTTAACATGAGGAATTTCTCAGCAGTCATAAAGTTTATTGAATGAGGGGATGGATGATTTAAGTTGAACAGCTGAAATAGGTGACTCTGTTTCTCAGAGGCTGGGCACAAAAATTTCCAGATGACTAATCCACATGCAATGGATTATTTAGAGGTTATATTTTCCTAAGTTAGTCAAAATGATAAAAATTAGTCTGAATGGAAATATATATATATTTTTACTGCCATTCCTACAATCTTGCTTTTGATGCTGGCCTGAGTTCACAGACAGCTCCTGCATCCCTTTGCCTAAGGTCTTCTCCAGGACCATGGAGCCCGCTCTGCCCATTTGGCAAAGCAGACCAAAGTGCTCAGGATTTAGCACCCACCTGGAGCAGCCCTCAGCCAGTGACTTACAGGAGTTGGTGGACAAATGTCCCCACTCCCTCTCTCCTCAAGTGGGATAAGTCAGAGGCCTGTGTTCCGTGCTGTCCCCGGAGGTCCCCAGTGGAATGAAGCTCACATGGCCTGCAGTGGGAATCTGCGTGTGACACTCCCTGTACTGGCTGTTCCCCTTCACCACACACCTGCCAGTGCTTCCTGGAGCCACCTCCCAAATGAACTACTTGTCTTGACCTCTCGTCTCAGGACAGCCCTCATGTGGTAACATCCTCTCTTCAATCAGATCCAGACACCATGAGCAATCATTTTCACAGTGGCTTGTATATTTCTCCAGTTAAAATCAAAAGCAACCAGAAATAGCAGGTGCCTACAGATACAGTAAAAGGGAGAATATCTCAACTCTAACTTTCCAGCTGCTTCCATTCAAATATCTAGTCCCAGGGTCTCCTTATGTGAACTGGTTTACTCAACCCACGCATAGACACTGGAATCCCTGCCAATCCAGTTTGCATGACAATTTCAGGTCTGTGTACACTCCATCACTTAACTCCCCTGTAAAATTTCCACGGGGAAATCAACGTCTGCCTGTATATTTATTTGTTTGTTTTTAGAAGTCAGGTGGACTGTCTGTGTTTATCAACTCGGTCTGGCTTACATATATATTGCAGATAAGGAGAAACCAGGATACTGCTCACAGTGCTTTCTCTTTGCTTGCCTTCCTGTTTCTTAATATTCCCATAATCTGGAGGGAAGCAGAGAGGAAAGACGAAGAGAGAGAGGGGCGGTGGTGCGGTAGTGGTGGTGATGGTGGTGGAACATGCTATTTCCATTTTCAGCAGATATTCTTACCTTTAAAAGGAAGCCGACTATTATACAAGGAAAACAATATGGTTTCTTTTCTTAAAGGAGAATGAAGTGTCCCTGCCCTTTATTTCAAATAACAGGAAGGGAATGAAATAGTAGAGAGAAGATATAGGGTTGGATTGTACACTCAAGATAGAGTGACATCAGACTACTAAGCAGTCTCCAGGATCAAACCATTCCTGCCGTCGGGCAAATGCCTGCTGCTCCCCTTGCCACAGTGGGTAGTAAGACTAGAAAGAGTCAAATATTCCAGGTTGTTTTAAAATTTATGACTGAAACAAAATAAGTGTACATACTTACGGGGCATAATGCAAGTACATATTGAATATCCTCTTCTGAGCATGTAATGTGCCAACGTAAAGAAAAACAAAATGACTGGGTCATTATATTTTTACTCTACTCAAGAAATACACAATCTAGCAGGGGAAAAATTGAATATATGTGCAAATGAATGTGTTATAACAGCATGGGAGTGAACAAAAAAATGTAGAAATACAATAACAATAAAGAAATATGTATGTTTTATCAAGGTAGCACAGTGACGAAAGGTTGAACCTGCCTAGAGAGACTGAGAAAGGTTTTTTAGAAGAGTCCCTCTTGTGCTGGGTTTTGAAGGATGAAGAGGAGTTGGCCACGCGGAGAAGGTGGAGATGGCATTTCAGGCCGAGAGAATAACATGCACAAAGAGCAGTGCAGTGCAGGAGTTCTATCAAGGTGGCTGACAAACATGCTCTAGCATCCAAGATGTTTTGAAAATCTATAATAGTGTTGGAAAATAAGAAGTGAAACCTGAATGGATCTGAAATTTTGAAGCAACCTAGTAAAGATAAAATTAG
>RJWJ010028052.1:0-21710 GCA_004363605.1 Indri indri
TTATTGGACAGAGCAGTCCTTGGTAGGAGGAGCGAGTGTAAATTGAGACTATGGATAGAGATGAGATACCTAAGAAGTGGGGGAAATCTAAAATACCTGTGGTTTAGTCTATCCTGAGTAGCTGAGAGAAACAAATAATAGGACTGACAAGCAGAAGCCAAGTCAACATTGAAATAAGACAATAGAAATCTTATTGGGTGCAAGCAGATTCAGCATCCATGATTGGTAAGCCAGCAACTGGCATAATTTGACATCAGTAGGGTTTATCATCTCCCCCATAAAGTGCTTGGGGGATAGAATAATAAAATATACTCTTTGTTTGAGGAATTAATCCCTGCTTGTCTCCCACGTGTCCATCCCTTGCCTGATTTCTGGCTATGCTGTTCCCAGTTTTCATTTACAGTCTCCTCTCCTGTCTAATGCCTCATGCCTTTTCTCTATCCTTCGTTCACCTTCCTCTTCACTCTCTTGAGCCTCTCCCCTCAGATTCAGACATCCACGGATTAACATACTGATCATGGACTGGCTTTGGCACTGCCCTTGCCCCTTCCACACCCACATTTCTCCCTCGGCCAGTTGTATTGCTAACATGAAACCATGTCCTATAGCATGACACCAGAAATTACCCCACTGAGTACCTACCATTCAACATGGCACCCTTCTTTTCATTATTTAATTCTTCCCTTTCTTTAAAGTTTGTTATCTCTTTAGTACTAAATGTTCAGGAAGGATCAAGTTGTTTAACTGCCACTTAGGTTAAGAATCAAGGGCAGTTTACCTGGAGGCCGGATTGGAAGACAGGAGTTAGAAAGGGAAAGTAAAATCACCGAAAAATGAATATCTATAAATATATTTTAAAACTATGTAGCAATATGATAGCTATGAAATTGAATCTTCTTCCCTAGGGTAAGTAAGTAACAGAGTATCATAGGCCTTGGCAGGCAGAATAACCCCCTTTTCCAAGCTGGAAGATATCATCCTTTGATCAAAAACATAAGATCCTTTCATTTTCCCCACTACAGTCAGTGCTTCAATTTCAAAGGCTACTCACTCGCTGTTTCTGATCTGTTATCACTCAGGCAGACTCAACACATATAGAGAATGCCACTTTAGTAGAAGCTGCTGCCTCCTTTATCACTAATGCAGACTTAAGGATCATCCTATCCTGCTAAAACTGTACAGCTCAACAACAACAACAAAAAGGTGGAAGTAGAGGCAGAGGAAAGCCAACTTCATAATGGGAGGTTGCAGAGTACATTGAGAGGAATGGAGATGTCAAATGTAGATGAAATATGGAAAGTTGCCTAACGTGGCTAGATAAATGCCTTTGTTTCTGAGCCAGTTTCACTCCTAAGATTGGGATTTCCAAAAGAAAAATACCAAGATGTTGTCAGACAGGTATAAATACAACATTGCAACTAGAAAGGAAGGTGTGTTAATACATTTAATTACCTAATACATGCCAGGCACTGTGCTATTAATATCTTTTCAAAACACAGCCAACCTCACAATCACCTCAGCATGATGGAAGAGATGCTCAGAGTTTTCAGCCATGGCTACCCTCTTAAGTGCAGGAGCTGTCATTCAAACCCCCGCTTCGGACTGACCCTAAAGCTGAGGCTTTGTCTTTTATTTTCCTTGTACGTTTGTTTTCATCTCTTTCTCCTACAGCACAGTGCCTCTCCATAAAACATAAGGAGGCTTGGGTGTGTTGGTCTGTGGACTGGTTTAGCCAGAAGGACAAGCCCAAGCACACGACATTTGTTTTCACTTTGTCCATTCTGTGTACATCATAATTATGCACCCCTCAAAAACAATGTTAGGTCAAATAAATACAAGACACATGAAAACTTTTCTGCCTCATCCCCACAACATAAGTCATATTTGCCAAAGGTTGTTAAATTTGTGAAATTGGTGGCTCACCAATCTTAAACTACTGATTTACTTACAAGCTTAACTTCAATGGAAACACAATGTAATGATCTTCATGTAATTTTTTTTCAAAAGTGCTTATATCACTCATTCATGTTATTCATTCGACAGTTTTATTCAGCAAAGGACAATTGGACAAAGAACAAAAAGGCAAAGGACAGTTGGAATAGAAAAACAATTGGAATTGAGCCAAACATAAACTATGCCCTCAATCCAACAATAAATGTAGTTTCCCAACTAGTTTTATTTCAGACTTATATTATTTTCCCATGTTTCCTTGTGTGATATTGTGAAATACATATTTGGTCTTCTTCCCAGTTTTCTGACTTAAAACACCTAAAATCCATAGAATTCAGGAGTGATAAGAGTATCTTCTGTATACTAACAAGATGACCGATGGCTGAGGTCCCCTAGATAACCTCAGGATGGGGGCTTGTTGCCAGGGGAACCAGCCTTGCAATTAGCAGGTTGGAACTTTTATTTCCCTGCCCCGCAACCTCCGGGGAGGGAGAGAGCTGAAGGTTGAGCTGATAAACCAATGGCTAATGATTTAACCAATCATGCTTACGTAATGAAGCTTCCGTAAAAACCCAAAGGACTGAGTTCAGGGGGCTTCCAGGTTAGTGAACAAGAACACATCCACATGTTGGGAGGGTGGCACACCCCAAATTCATGGAGACAGAAGCTCCAGCACTCAGGACCCTTCCAGACCTTGCACATACGTATCTCTCCATTTGTCTATTGGTTTGTATCCTGTAAAATATCCTTTGTAATAAATGGGTAAACATAAGTAAAATATCTCCCTGAGTCCTGCACTAGCAAATTAATCAAACCTAAAGAGGGTGTGAGAACCCCAATTTATAACCACTCATCAGATGTTCTGGAAGCCCAGACTTGTGACTGACACCTGAAATGGAGACAGTCTTGTGGGACTGAGCCCTCCACCTGTGCTACCTGCAAGTAGATAGCATCAGAACTGAATTAAAGCAGAAGCCCCAGCTGGGTCTGCTGCAGAATTGCTTGCTTGCTTGATACGTGTGTGGAAAACCCCATACATTTGGGCCACAGAAGTATTCTGTGTTGTGAGAGTATAGAAGAAAAACAAAGAGTTGTTTGTTTTTTGCTTTTTGTTTTGGGGGTTTTTTTACTCACATTGCATGGATTTTTTGTGAATCAATTTATTTTAGTGGGTTTTTAAATTATAAAAATAGTACATACTCGCTGTAGAAATACCAGATTCTCTGTGTTATGTTTGCTGTGAATTCTTTCACACCTTTCTCCATATGCTGTACAAACATTTGTAATTATACAGAAAGGTTTTCCTACTTTTTATAAAAATAATATACTATACACTATTGAACAATTTGTATTTTTTCACTTAAAAATATATCATGCACATCACTCCAGATCAGTACATTTAGACTGTACTTATTTTGTATCATTTTCCATTATGATTATATCAATATATATTTAACTATTTCTCTAGAGATGAACATTTAGGATGTTTTCAAGTTTTGAATTGTTGTTTTACTATAATAAATACTATTACAACAAACTTCCTTGAACATATATCTTTATGTACAGATAGTTGGGGGCTACATCATAAGACGTAGCCCCTCGAACAGAGAAATTAACTCAGGGGCTATGCACATTTTTAAATGAACACTATTATTGAGACACAGACCTTATGTATACAATTCGATCGGTTTTAACAAATTCATATAGATAATGGAACTGACACCCTTATCAAGACACAGAACATTTCTACCATCCAGAAAGTTCTCTTACACCCCTCTGTAGTCAAACCTGTCCCCAGGCTTCAAATTAACCATTGATCTGATTTTAACTTTTTTATAATTTCCTACAAATTATAAAGTTTGCTGCCTTTTGTGTTTGGCTTCTTTCGTTCAGCATAATAGCTATAGTTCATCCATTATATTATATGGATACACCACAATATTCATTCCTTTTTAACTGAATGAATATTCCACAATATATTCAACTATACTTCTACTGATGAACATTTCAAGTGTTTCTGGTATTTTTTATTATAATAAATGACATTACAAGAAACTTCCTTGCATTTGTGTCCTTATTGTAAGTAATACTATTACTAGTACTTGTTTCATCACAGGTGTAGCCTCTAAAACAGCATTTTTTCATTCTTTAGATTTGTAATTTTGTTAGATACTGCCTGTTACCTTCATAGTAGGTGATAGTAATTCACAGTTCACTTTTTCCACACTTTAATCCATCTGAAGAAACTCTTCAGATATCGGGGATATTAACCCCTAAATGTTAAACAATCATTCACGGAGCAGTCACCTATTTAAATATTAAAATACATGTACTGAGCTCAAACTTTATGTCAAACACTTTGCTGGGTGATGGTGATAAAAAGTTGAATAAGGCCTGATCCTCATCTGAGTGGCTTGCAAATCAGATAAGAAAAGCAGTGCGATTAGCAAGGATGAAAGTTTCATGTGGTGCAACAGGAAAAGAGATTTGAGAAAATCAGATTGAGAGGTCTGGCACGGCATGTCTGGGCAAGTGGCTGTGAGTGCCAGTTTTGAAAAAGTAAGAGTTAACTGGATGAAGAAAGAGGGAAAAATATTCCATGTAGACAGAAGAGATCGGGAGAAGCCTTGGAAGCATCAAAAAACCTAACTGTCCAGGTTAAAGGAGACCACAGGGACATGACAATCAATGCAAGGAGTGATCCCAGGCTGCATACACAAAAATTGCTATAAAAATTGGTGGAACTTGAATAAGGTCTGTAAAGTAGGTAACACTATTTTATCAATGTTAAATATCTTGACTGTGATAACTTCCCTGAGTTTGTATAAGTGAAGCCCTTGGTTCTTAGGAAATACATACTGAAGTATTTAGGAGTAAAGGAACTTAATGTCTACAACTTACTCTCAAATGGTTCAGAAAATAAATAATACTATGTATATAGGTAGAATGATAAAGCAAATGTGATAAAATGTTAAGAGTTGTTGAATCTAGGTGAAGAATATTATGAGGGGTTTTTGTACTCATCTTGCAATTTTTCTGTAAGTTTAAAATTATTTCAAAATAAAGGTTTTTTGTATTGATATTCAAAATACATTAATACCTTTAGCAGCCTTCAGGTGGTTCTACCTGACTAGAGAGAGTGATGTAAAATGGAAGGTGGTGAGCTCTGTGGATGGAGAGGCAAGCAAAGGCAAATCCTTGAAGGGCCTTGTTCTAAGTTGGGAAATGTGAACTTCATGCATGTGGATGAAGGAGTGGTGAAATCTAATTTGCATTTTAGAAAGACTGCTTTGGGCCAGGTATGGTGGCTTACATCTGTAATCTTAGCACACTGGAAGGCCAAGACAGAGGATTGCTTGAAGTGAGAAGTTCGAGACCGGCCAAGACTCTGACTCTACTGAAAATAGAAAAAATTAGCCAGGCATGGTGGCATGCACCTATAGTCCCAGCCACTCAGGGGGCTGAGGCAGGAGGATTGCTTGAGCCCAGGAGTTTGAGGTTGCAGTGAGCTATAATGACACCACTACACTCTAGCCAGGACAATAGAACAAGACTCTGTCTCAAATAAAAAGAAAAAAAAAAAAAATACTGCTTTGGTAACTTTGTGGGTATGGGCTTGATGTAGGACTAAATGACAGGCAGGAAGTCAGGTTGGAGGCCGCCATAATAATTCAGACAAGTGAAAGCCTGGCTAAGGCAATGGCTGTGAGGATGGAGAGAAGGGGGACAGCATCCAAATGCATTAAGACTCTGCATGACCTAGCTGTGAAGGATGTGGGAAGTTTCTGGTTTGGATACTGGTTAGGTGGTGGAAGTCGCCAAAATGAAAAATAGAGGCAGAGAAGGGAGCTTGGGAAGAAAGGTGATGGGTTCTTTGTTGACTATGATGAGTTTGAAGTTCACATGGAAAATTCAAGGGGAGACCTGTAGAGCTTAGCAAAGAAATCTGGACAGGAGGTAACTGACTTTAAAATCATCTGCACCAGCTACAGTGGCTCACACCTGTAATCCCAGGACTTTGAGAGTCTGAGGGAGGAGGATCGCTTGAGACAAGAAGTTCAAGACCAGCCTGGGCAACCAAGAGAGACCCCATCTCGATCAAAAAAACAAAACAAAAAATAAAGTCAGCTGCATGGAGGTGATTTGGGCTCTAATAAAGGACTGTTTCTTAGAGCTTTTTGCCTATTTCACCACTACCAAAGTAACATTTTCTGAGGGCATCCTATTTTTAAAAGGAGGCCAAAAATAGTAAGTTGTTATCCTACTGTCTTGGTCCATTTGGGCTGCAATAACAAAATACCACACACTGGGTAATTCATAAGGAACAAAAATTTATTTCTCACAGTTCTGGAGGCTGGGAAGTCTAAGATCAAAGTACTGGCAGCTTTGGTTATCTGGTGAGGCTGCTCTCTGCTTGCAAGATGGCACCTTATTGCTGCATCCTCCTGAGAAGGAAAGCTGTGTCCTCACATGGCAGAAGGCAGAAAGGCAAAAGGGTCATAAGCTATGTCCTCTCAGGGCAGAAGAGTGGAAGAGCAAGTGAGCTGAATGCTGCATGAAGCCTCTTTTAAAAGGGCCTTAATCCCATTGAATCAGCCCTTATAGGCTCCACCTCTGAATACTATCATGTTAGCAACACCTGAATTTTGAAAGGGACACATTCGAATCATGGCATCTACAATACCTAGAACACCCTTTTCCAAATATATGTAGAAATAAACCCACACCCACTACCATACGCACACACACATAAACAACTGCTCTAGGTTGAAAGATTACGTGTCATAATATGGAGATATTTCCATTAAATGCAGCCGTGGTAGGCTGTTGTGCAAAATACAGCCATGGCTCGCTGTACCAGCTAAGCCAGACAAGTGTGGTAGCTCTGGAGAAGAGAAAAGTTCTGACTCCTCTCTACCATTCCCCCGGCTCAGTCGGGGACTTCATAGATAGATACAAGGACCATCTAGCCATGCCCCTAACACCCTTCACCACCACCACCTTGCAAAACTATTCTCTGGAACTGCCTGTATTATACCATATTTTCTGACGGCAACTGGGAGGAAAAGGGTAAGGGACAAGAGATGAAGAAAACAATTAACTAATAGCCAAAATTCAAAGGAAGAAATTTAGACAATTCTCCATATTTCTAGAATTCTAAACAGATAATTCGAAAATGTCCCTAAATAATTTGTGGGTATCTAACAATAAAGATTGGACTAATATATATAAAAATTTATGGAATTTAATCACAGTTGTGGTAAGAGTTAAAACCATAGTTTGCTAAATATCTTATTTTTAAAAAGAAAGGGCATTCAAATCAAGAAGTTAAAGAAAAAGCCTACATTAAAAAAGATCCCTGAGGAAGGCAAGAGGAAGAAAATACTGAAGATAAAAACACATGTAAGATAACTAAGGAAGACAGAAAAATAATAGAACTTATAAACGAAGAGTTTTATTTTTAAATATAAAAATCAATAAGATAGTCAAAAGATCTGACAAGATCATCAAGCAAAGCAACACAAAACAAGGCAAAACACACAATTTTCAAATAATATAGGGAATGTAAAAAGTATAAAGCTTTTATTTAATTCTAAGCAAATTTTATCTAATCCAAAGCTAATAAAATTGAAAGGCTTAAGAAAATAGATATTAATAATTTCCCAGAGGTATATGTAGTTGACTTAAAAAGTGGTCTGGCTGGGAGCTTGAGGTGCGGAAGGGGCGAGAGGGGCCCGGAGGACGGTGTCCTGGGGGGCAGCTGTCCCCTGCGCCCGCCCGCAGCCCGCGCCCCCAGCTCAAGTGCGTGTGGTTCTGCCTCCCCAGGGCGGGGCCGTGGAGGGCGAGACGCTCTGCACCTTCCATACGCAGCTGGTGCAGATGCCTAGGGTGCTGCAGTACGTGCTCCCGGGCCGGGGCTGCGAGCTGCTGCTGATCCCCGTCATCTACCAGATCCAGAGCTAAGGTCCCAAGGATGGTGGGAGCGGGCCAAGCCTGGCCGCCGGGCTGGAGCAGCCCCCAGCCCCTACACCCTGCTCCTGCAGGGCTCTCTCCGCTGGTCCCAAAGCCTGAGCCCCCAATTGCCACACCTGCGCACACTGTGCATACACACGTGCACAGGTGTGTGCAGACACACTCAGGGATGGAGCTGCTGCTGGAGGGACTCGGGGAGAAGCTTTCATCAATAAGCACTATTCTGGAATCTTCTCTCCACGTGACCCCCCAGCCCTGACCACGGGTGCTGTGGGCGTTGCATCCCCTCCCTTGGGTGAGCCTGGCCCATTAGCCACTGGGCCCCGGCTCTCGACAGCTCCTGCCACCTCTCAGGGTTTCCCTTCGCATCAGGACGAAACTCTGCAGCCCTGGCCTGGTAGCTCATCCACCGGGATGGGCCTCTCACTCCCGGGGCCGGGCACCGTCCTGGAGCCCCGGGCTGGGTGTGCAGCCTTTCTGTGCCAAAGCCAGGCGGGCAGGGGCCCGGGACTCAGCAAGCTCCAGCCTCTGTCTGCCTGCCTGGGGCCCGGCCTCAGAAAGCAGTGTGAGCCCAGATGCCTGGGGCACCTGCCCCACGGTCTCCACACGCTCTGGCGGGACCTGGAGTGCCCTGAGGTCCACACAGGCCCTGGGTTTGGATGTCGGAACCCCTTTTCTTCCAGCCTAAACTGACATAGTCCTGTACACTGAGCTGGCCACTCCCTGACTGAGGTGGCAGCAGGCTATGCCCTGAGCTGCCCCCCACACAGGATCGCTCAGATTTTAGGTGCCAGCGCGGAGGTGCGGAGGCCT
Source organism: Indri indri (assembly GCA_004363605.1). Taxonomy (NCBI): domain Eukaryota; kingdom Metazoa; phylum Chordata; class Mammalia; order Primates; family Indriidae; genus Indri; species Indri indri. The sequence goes on from RJWJ010028052.1 coordinate 8,737, forward strand.
TGGAGGCCCATCGGCAGGGTATCTACCCTGGGGTCTGGGAGTGACTCCTCTGCCCAGGGTCCTGGGGCAAGCCCCTATTGTCCCCTCTCTACAGGAAGAGAAATGAATTTTATCATCTTTTCAAAATGATTCACTATTGAAGTAATAAACCTTTAAAAAAATTGAAAAAAAATAAAAAGTAGAAAACCTGAATGAATAAAATAAATAAAATACAATAAATTGTGAGAAAATAACTCAAAAAAATTAAAAGCCTCTGGACCAGTGAGGCTTTTTAAAAAATTTTTTATTTTTTTGTTTGCTTGTTTTTAAAGACAGAGTCTCACTCTGCTACTCAGGCTGGAGTGCACTGGCACCATCATAGCTCACTGTAACCTCGAACTCCTGGCCTCCAGTGATCCTCCTGCCTCAGCCTCCCAAAGTGCTGGGGTTACAGGTGTAAGTCACTGCACCTGGCCTTGGGTATCAATATTTTTTAAAAGTTCCTCAGCCAGTTCGAATGTGGAGCCAGGGTTAAGAACCCCTGCTCTATATCTGTTCTGTTTTTTGGAAGGAACGCATTCCTAAAGATAAACTTGCAAACTTAACTGGGGATGTCCTGAGCTAGTGCCCCTAAAAATTTCAAATTATATCATGAAATATAATATCTATGTTCTGAACCTGACAGGTTTTACATTAGAATACATCCTTGACCTACTTCTTTAGGCTAATCAAATTTCACAATTAATTGCATGGGAATCTCAGTTTTTTCAGTGTTTTGTCTGGGTGTAAAGAAGTGATCTGTTTGAGGAATTCAATCCATGCACAATCTGTCAATATAAGTTAGCAGTCCATAAAGACTTTCTTTCATGGAGCAATTAAGTTGTTGTTTCAGAAGACAGTTGTCATATTATTTTGACCAGACCACCCACAAACATATCCAGGAATTGTTCAAATGCCAGTGGAGGTTAGAGATACATCTGGAATCCTTCAACTGAACATGATATTTAAGACTGTAAAATAATATATCATAATTCAGATTACCTGCATAACAACAAAGACCCCATAGGAAGTGACAGAATGTGCATTCTAGCTTACTATTCTACCAGTATATTCTGGTTCTACAGAATTAATATTAATACTAATTCTGGAGGACTATTATAGCAGAGAAACTTCTTACTCACAGGAGACAATGACTTAAGGAGGCTCAAAGTACTTCCCATTTTCATCTCAAACTTTGGTGCAATAATCATAGTTCTGGAATATAAAATGCCAACACTGTTTCTGACAATAAATTGACTATTATCCCAGTTAAGTTTAAAGAATTTGTGAATAGAAACTTATCCTAGCTGTCACCACCCTGTCCAAATCTCCTCAAGAAAAGAATCTGGTTTTAAAAGTGTTATAATGTCCTGATTGTTGGGGGATATCGCCCGATAATACATGTCAAGTCTCATCACTCAGTATGTCATCCATTCAATAGCTCGAGTTTATTCCCTGCAATTACTAATGGATCAGCATCTTGAGACTTGCCGTGACAGTGTTTATGCTTACTTAAGGAGAAGTTATAGGATGAACAGGAATGTCTTCAGAAGCTACTCAGCCCCTATTTCTATTTATTTTTATGACAAGAGTTGGTTACCATTACAATCTATGATAACGAATCAAAATGGGTTCCAGCAAATATGCTTGAAGTTGGGGAAATTTTCATTCCATAAAAGGCTTCAGGGCAGTCCCCGTACATGGAATCCCATCCCACAAAAATTCCTGGGCTGCCTACTCGCTCAAGTATAGTAGTTCAAACGTATAACATTGAAGTGACTGGTGCCATAAAACCACTGTAACAATCAAGATAATGAACATACCTATCACCCCCAAAAGTTTCCTTGTGCCCTTTTATTATCCTCCGCCTGCCCTGCCTTGCTCTCACCATCCCCAGGCAACTGCTGATATAATTTCTGTCACTAGCATTAGTTCACACTTCTAGAATATTTTTATAAATTGAATCATATAGTCTACACTCTTTTGTCCGGCCTCCTTCACTCAGCACAATTATTTTGAGACTCATTCATGCTGTAGTGTGTATCAATAGTTCATTCCTTTTTATTGCTGAGTGGTATTCCATTGTAGGGATATACCAATGTTTACTCATTCTTCTGTTTGTGGACATTTGGTCATTTCCAGTTTGGAGCTACTATAAATGCAGCTGATCTGAACATTCAGGCACAAGTCTTTGTATGGACATATGCTTTCTTTTCTCTTGAGAAAATACCTCATAGTGTAATGGCTAGATTGCATAGCAGATGTTATGTCTATCTTTTTAAGAAACTGCCAATCTGTTTTCCAGAATGGCTATACCATTTTATATTTCTACCAACAGTGTGTGAAAATTCTACTTGTTCCACAGTTAAGGCAACACTTGGTATGGTCTGTATATTTAATTTTAGACATTCTAATTCGTGTGTCTCTTTGTAGTTTAATTTACATTTCTCTAATAACTAATGATGTTTGCATCTTTCTATGTACTTATTTGCCATCTGTATGTATAGCCTCCTTGGTGAAGTGTCTGTTCAAATCTTTTGCCCATTTTTTAATTGGGTTTGTTTTATCATTAAATTTTTAAAATTCTTCCTGCATTCTGGATACAAGTCCTTTATCAGACATATGCTCTATAAATACTTGTTCCTGGTCTGTGGCTTATCTTTTCATTCTCCTGTCAATGACTTTGAAGAGCAAAAGTTTTTAATTTTGATGAAATCAAATTTATTAATTTTTTCTTTTATGGACTGTGTTGTTGGGTTTTTTTATTTTTTAGACAGGGTCTTACTCTGTCACCCTGGCTAGAGTACAGTGGCATCATCATAGCTCACAGCAACTACAAACTCCTGGGCTCAAGTGATCCTTCTGCCTTAGCCTCCTGAGTAGTTGGGACTACGGGCCCACACAGCGATTCCCAGCTAAATTTTTGTCTATTTTTTGTAAAGATGGGCCTCTCCTTTGCTCAGGCTGGTCTCGAACTCCTGACCTCCAGCAATCCTTCTGCCTCAGTCTCCCAAAGTGCTAGGATTACAGACATAAGCCACTGCACCTAGCCTTGAACTATGCTCTTAGTATTGTATCTAAGAAATCTTTGTCTATATTAAGATCACAAAGATTTTCTCCTATGTATTATCTAGAAGTTTTACAGTTTTAAGTTTCACATTTAGCTCTATGATCCATTTTGAGTTAATGATGTAAGCTATGGATCGAAGGTTTTTTGGGTTTTTTTGTTTTTTTGTTTTGCTTACATACAGTTCTAACTCTCCTAATACTATATGTTGATAGATCCTTTCTCCACTGAATTGCCTTTGCACCTTTGTCAAAATCAGTTGTCATTATATGTGTGACAACTATCTATTTCTGGATTCTCTATTCTATTCCATTGAAATGTTGTTTATCTTGATGTCAATATTACACTCTTGATTCCTTTAGTCTTATAAGAAGTCTTGAAATAGGTAATATTAGTCCTCAGCTTTATTATTCTTTTTCAAAGTTATAATTTTGAACCAGTTATAATTGATTCCTAATGAATTATCTCCAAAAAGCCAGCTTCTCCCAAAATCACAGTCATTCAAAGTATTGGTATTCCAGTACTTTTGTATGTTCCCCAGCAACAAATTCAACCTAGTATCCTCTGCTAACCATATTTCTTTTTTGCCCCCTGGTTCTATTGTTAGGCTCTGCAATACAGTACACAACAGAGGGAGCTGCACTGGTGAAGGAGGAAAGAGGAACTTGCTCCTTCCCATTTGCTATTTGCTCTGTGAGCATCACCCCAGTCCTGCATCATCACCCCAACACCTGCAGTGCCTCCATGTAGCAAAAGGAGAACCCTCTTTGCAGTTTTCCCAACACTTGCAGGAGCAGCTTCATTATGCCCAGCCCTACTCCCACCCCCAGGGACACCAGAACAGCACTCTCTCCTCAGAGACCCAAGTTTCAGCTTCTTTAAAACTCTGAAGTTTTAATAATTCCAATCATTTTCCCCTTTGTTTCACCAGTCTTAGGGGTGGTAGATGCTTCTCGCAGTTGCTATCTTCATGGAACGCTCATTTATTAACTAGTTGACAATTCTATACCTAGTTTAAAATTTTTCAGACTATATTCTCTCTGTTCAAATAACTAATATGGTTTCTGTCTCCTGAATGGACCCTGACTCAGAAAATTGGTTCTGATCCTAATACAAGGGTGGGGAGCCTACAGTCTTAAGGCCACATATGGCCTTCTAGGTCCTTAAGTGCGGCCTTCTGTTTTACAGAACAAATCCTTTTATTTTTATTAACATATTTTTGTTTGTCTTTTATATTTTTATTTTATTTTTAAAATGAACATATTTAAAATACTAAAAAATAAAATAAGTTTCAATGAAATAATCCTTCCAGATTGACTGACACAATGAGAACATTAGTAAGCCAAAAGGGCTAACTTAACAGCTGCTATGCTCGTGATTTAGCTCTAACTTCCCCTACCTGACTGGTGCCACTACCCCATGAGGTTGGTTGGCGAGAGTTTATGGAGGTGGAGTGTGCCAGTCTGTTATCAGCTTTTGACAACAGTGCACTGTGTTTCTGTTTGAAGTGGAATTTGTGAATAGCTGCACAGCTTGACAGTATTTTTTTAATTTTGTCTGCTTAACTGCCTATCATGTCAAAGAAGACCAAGAGAATGCTGAAGGAAGAAAACAGATTTTTTAATGAGGACTGGGAATTGCAATATCATCTTGTTTCTGCTAAAGATAAGGTGATTTGCTTGCTTTGTGATGCTGTAATATCAACATTAAAGAAATTCAATGCTCATTAGCATTATAACACTCCTAAATACTACAAGGATTTTAAATTAGATGGAGAGGCGTGAAAGGTTGTATTGAAGAAATTAAAAGACGAAAAGCAAAAACAAAGACAATTTTTTCAAGCAGCAATAAGAACTGGAAATAATGCCACTGAAGCAACTTAAAAAGTAGTTTATGTACTCAGGGAAAAAGGGAAGCCATTCAGTGATGTAGACATTGAAAAACAATGCATTGTCGAAGTTGTAGGATGCTTAGACCCCAATGTTTCAAAGTACAAACACCTGCCTCTTCCAAGGAGAACCATAACTGATTGGCAGCATGAATTAGCCTTCAACTTAACAACTTCATGCAATACATCAAAAGGAAAATGTACATTATTCAATTACTTTGGATGAATCAACTGATACTACTGATTCAGCGCAGGTTTTATACTTCATTCAGGTCATAACAGAAGATTTTCTTTGCTGCAAAGAGTTGTTTGCTTTGGGCACTCTTGCAAACAGACCATGAGGAATAGGTATCTTCAACAACTTTCAAGATAAATGTCATGAAAGTGGACTGAATTTGGCAAATTTAGTGAGTGTATGCACAAATGGTGCACCTTCTATGACAGGAAAATATGAAGCATTTATTGCACAGATAAAAGAAGTATTAACAGACGCAGATGCTCTCATTTAAGAATAAAAGAAATGCATCAGCATCAGCAAAATCTCTGTGCTAAAGCTACTATTTTAAGTGACACTTTGCAACAAGTTATAAGTACTGTTAATTATATTCCTGCAAATGCAGAACAGCATCCTCAGTTTTGTGACATGCTAAAGTTGAACCATGAGGTATTTGTGTGGATTTGCTGAACCATTCCAAAGTGTGTTGGCTATTGCAGGGACAGGTGTTAGCCAAAATTTTATCTCTGCAAGAATATATAAATTCTACAAAGAACAGAATCAGAAATGTGAATTATTGAAAGAAGATTTCTATAGGAATGCAGCATTTCCATGTGATATCATGTCAAGTCAAAATGACTTGAATATTTCTTTACAAGGTGAAACTAAGTCAATATATGACACATTGCAAAAAAGCCAACCATTTCAAAAAAAGCTATCTTTTTTCAAAACACTTCTTCTTCAAAAGGAAATTTTGGATGAACATGTTCCCCAGTTAGCAAACGTCATTGATGAGCAGGATGATACATGTGAATCATTTGAAGAACACACAGCTGTTATAGACCTATTAATTGGAGAATACAATGAAAAGTTCATTGACTTTGAGAATCATGGCCTCACACTCAAATTAGTATTTCAGCCTCACCTAGTTGATATCACCAAGGCACCTAAAGAACTACAGATGGAATTGATTGAGGTCTCAGTAGATGACATTTTAAAGTCATTGTGTGATGCTAAGAAACATCCAGTTGAAATATGGAAAAATGTAGTAGAATACCCATGCCTTCAGCAACATGCCTGAAAAAACACTTTCTTGCTTTTCAACCACTTATTGCTGTGAATCTACATTCTCCTGCCTAACCCAAATCAAGATGCCCTTAAGATCACAGATGACTGATACCCATCCAGAGGATCAACTCTAACTGTGGACCTCCATGCTGCAACCACATATTCAAATGCTTTCCAACAAAAAGCAGCCACAACGAAGTCATTAAAAGGTCAGTTAACTTTAAAATTAACAAATAGTTTTCATTTTTTGAAATTATTAAGAACATAGTAGTTAGATTTTTACAAAATAGTGTACATTTGTAAGTATATCTAATTGAAGTTTTTTGAATGTGGCCTTATTTGATTACAGGCAATTAAGGCAGCCTTCCAACATGAAAAGATTCCCCACCCCTGTCCTAATAGATTGGTAGTTCTCAAAGTATGATCCAGGGACCAGCAACATAAGCATCATTTGCTAGAAATACAAATTCTTGGGGCCTGCATCAGACCTACTAAATCAGAAATTGAAGGTGTGTCCAGCAGTCTGTGTGTTAACAAGACCTCCAGGTGATTCTGATGCATACTAAAGTGTGAGAACTACTGTAGTGAACATAAGTGAGGAAAATGAGCCTATTATGGTGTTAATCCAATGAAGTGGTCGCATCCCAAAACTTGAAAATCATGACCTTCTCAAGGGTGTGAGCACCGTCTATTCATTTAAATCCTTGTAAACTCAAAGTCTAATATATTAATTCAAAAAATATTTTGCGTATTAAATGAGCCTGGTTCTCATGGAAGGAAGGCATGAAGGGAGGGAAGGGTAAGGAGGAAGGAAGTTCGTGGGTTTGGTTACACAGACCTGTGGTTTCAAAACTGTCCCAGACTTTTATTTTTTTTTATTTTTATTTATTTTTTTTTTGAGACAAAGTCTCTCCCTTTCGCCTGGGCTAGAGTGCCGTGGCGTCAGCCTAGCTCACAGCAACCTCAAACTCCTGGGCTCAAGCGATCCTCCTACCTCAGCCTCCCAAGTAGCTGGGACTACAGGCATGCGCCACCATGCCCGGCTAATTTTTTCTATATATATTTTTTTAGTTGTCCAGATAATTTCTTTCTATTTTTAGTAGAGACGGGGTCTCGCTCTTGCTCAGGCTGGTCTCGAACTCCTGATCTTCCCGCCTCGGCCTCCTAGAGTGCTAAGATTACAGGCGTGAGCCACCACGCCTGGCCTATCCCAGACTTTTAAAAGTCCACATTCTCCCTAGTTCTTCTAACAATGGCTAAGAAACAATATGCACATGAGAGTGCACAAAAATGAGCCAAAATTCTGTGGGTGGTAAAGGGAGCAAGAGAGGGAACAAAAAAAGTAGTTCTCTTCCGTTCTCATGTATTCTTTCTTCATTTCCTTAATTCCTTGGAATTTCCCCTCTCGTGACCTTCTGTTTCCTGACACACAGAGAATTACACTTAAACAGACAGATGTTCTACCCTCCCACGCACATACACACACACACACACACACACACACCAAAACCCAAAGTCATTTTTCTTCCCATGCTTTTTCTGTCAGCAGGAGAGCAGCAGGCCTCCCTCTAGTACTCTGCAGCTTCTTTCTCCCAGTGGGTACTTTCTATTGCTTACTACCTACAGATTCAAAGTTCTGTTGAGACAAAGCAGACTGACTTCAGGTATTTCACAAGCCAGATAAAAATCCCATGATTTATCCTCTAATATGGAATTCACTCTCCTTCCTTCAAAATCAGCATAACAAGGAGAAACCAGGTAGTCAGAAAGAAAATAATAGCTACCATTTATTGAGCAATTACTATGTGCATGGCTGTGTTAACTGCTTTAATAACATTATCACATCTTTGGTTAAATTTATTCCCAGGTTTTTTTTAATATCTATTATAAAAGGGATTTCTTTCTTGGGTTCTTTTTCAGATTGGTCACTATTAGCATATAGAAACGCTACTGATTTTTATAGGTCAATTTTTTTTTTTCTTTTGTAGAGATGAGGTCTTGCTATGTTGCCCAAGCTGGTCTTGAACTCCTAGGCTTGAGCAATCCTCTCACCTCAGCCTCCTGTCCCGAGTAGCTGGGACTACAAGTGTGAGCCACTGCACCCAGTTTATATACTAATTTTGCATCCTGCAACTCTACTAAATTTGCCCATTCTAAAAGTTTTTTGATGGAGTCTTTTGGTTTTTCTAAACACAATCTAACAATCATGTTCCTTGGTATTTACCCAAATGAATTCAAATCTTATAGCCACACAAAAACCTGTACATAGATGTTTATAACAGCTTTATTCATAATTGCCAAACCTTGGAAGCAACCAACATGTCATTCAGAAGGTGAATGGATAAATTGTTGTACATCTGAACAATGAAATATTAATCAGTGCTAAAAAGAATTGTGCTTTTGAGCCATGAAAAGACATAGAGGAAGCTTAAATGCATATTACTAAGTGAAAGCAGCCAATCTGAAGAGGCTATATACTGTGTGATTCCAACTATATGACATTCTGGAAAAGGCAAACGTATGGAGACGTAAAATGAACAGTGGTTGCCAGGGGTTAAGCGAGAGGAAGGGATTAACAAGCAGAACACAGAGGATTTCTGGGGCAGTGAAAATAGTCTGTATGTTACTATAGTGGTGGATACATGTCATCATGCATTTGTCCAAACCCATAGAATGTACAACACCAAGAGTGAACCCTAATGTAAACTATGGACTTTAGATGATAATGATGTGTCAATGTAGGTTCATCAATTGAGTCAAATGCACCACAGCCATGCAGGACATCAATAGTAGGGGAGGTTTGTGTGTACAGTGGGACAGTAGGAATGTAGGAACTCTATGCTTCTTGTTCAATTCTGCTGTAAATCTAAAACTGCTCTAAAAATAAAGTTTATTAATTTTAAAAAATTTAACTGTTTAAGGTGTATTAATGAAAGAATTTTTTAACTTTGAAGTAAACGAAACTGTGCCAATTTTCAAGGATGAAGAAATTGAGATTTAAAGACTTTGAATAATTTACCTAAGATCCAACTTTTGGTAAGGAAAGGTAAGGAAAAGGATCCAACCTTCAGCAGTCAGTTCCACAGTTTGTACTCTTAACTACTGTGGAACAAATATCAGAATTATAAAATGTTAAGATTGAAGGTACATTAAACATCACCTGGGCCAGTGGGTGCACATTAGCACCATGGGTAGTTTTTTAAGATTTGGAAGACCAGGTCACACCATGGACCAATTAAATAAAAATCTCTGGGGATATAACCCAGATGTCTATATATATTGAAGTTTCCTGGTGATTCCAATGTACAGAAATGTTGAGATCCACTGACTCAAAGAACAATGAAAGGCTTCCACCAACTGCAGGGCAAAAGTGCAATGCATTGTGGTTCAACTTCAAAAAATTAATTTTTAAATCATCCAAGTCTAAGATTGATACGAAGAGGTAAAATTGTTTTCCTTTGAATTTTTAAGGTTTGGTGTGGTGTCCCGAAAAGAGCAGGGTTGGTGGTCATACACTCTAGAATCAACTCTGACACTAATTAACCATGTCTTGGAACATTTAACCTCTCTAGAACCTCAATTTCCTTATCTGAAAATTAGTGTAATAATAATCTATGCATGCCTTATTGACTTCACAGTAGTTCTAAAAATCAAATAAGACAATATATTCTTTCATATTTTCATTTTTTTTTTACTTGGGAAGTGATCGTTGTTGGTTTTTAGCAGGTAGTGAACTTAAAGAAAATGCACATTGATGGCACACACAACAGGGTCTGAGTCTCACCCTTTCTATTCATTAACTGTTCTCAAGGAAGTTACATAAGCTTTTTTGAAGTTATGTAAGCTACGTAGATGGGAGTAATAAGCTTTTTGAAAGGATTCTCCCTTCTCCCATCTATGTAGAAAGCCAAATCAATAGCTTCATGATTTGGGGGGAATAAAATAACACTTTGCACAGCACATAACACCTAAAAGTGACTTTAAAAACATTATTTTCATTTCCCACAGCCATTTAAATTTATTTATTCCACCATATAAATAAACTAAAGCATACCAGAAAAAAATTAAATGTTACCTAACATCATCACTCACCTTGATTAAGAGTGGGCTGTCCAGCACTGGGCATGGTGGCTCACATCTGTAATCCTAGCACTATGGGAGGCTAAGGTGGGAGGATTGCTTGAGGTCTGGAGTTTGAGACCAGCCTGAGCAAGAGCAACATTCCATCTCTACAAAAAATAGAAAAATTAGCCAGGCGTGGTGGCACGTGCCTATAGTCCTAGCTACTTGGGAAGCTGAGGCAGGAGGATCACTTGAACCCAGGAGTTTGAGGTTGCACTGAGCTATGATGACACCATTATACTCTAGCCCAGGTGACAGAGTGAGACTCTATGTCAAAAAAAAAAAAGAAAAGAAAAGAAAAGAAAAATGGGCTGTCCAAAAGGAATCTTGACCATCCCAAGTAAAAATAACAAAACTGGAGGAATCACATTACTTGACTTCAAATTATATTACAGAGCTGTAGTAACCAAAACGGCATGGTACTGGCATAAAAACAGACACATAGACCAATGGAACAGAATAGAGAAACCAGAAATAAATCCACACATCTACAGTGAACTTATCTTCAACAAAGGTGCCAAGAACATACAGTGGAGAAAAGACAATATCTTCAATAAATGGTGCTGGGAAAACTGGACACCCATATGCAAAAGAATGAAACTATGCCCTTCTCTCTTGCCACATACAAAAATCAAATCAAAATGGATTAAAGATTTAAATGTAAGGCCCAAAACTATGAAACTACTAAAAGAAAACATTGGGAAAATACTTCAGGACATTGGTCTGGGCAAGGAATTCTTGAGTAACACCTCAGAAGCATAGGCAACGAAAGTAAAATTGGACAAATAGAATTATATCAAGCTAAAAACCTTCTGCAAAGGAAGCAATCAACGAAGGGAAGAGAAAACCCACAGAATGGAAGAAAATGTTAGCAAACTACACAACTGACAAGGGATTAGTGACAGGAATATATAAAGAGCACCAAAAACTCAATAGGAAAAAATGAAATAATCCAATCAAAATATGGGCCAGGCATGGTGGCTTCTAGCACTCTGGGAGCCAGAGGCAGGGAGATAGCTTGAGGTTAGGAGTTCAAGACCAGCCAGAGCAAGAACAAGACCTCGTTTTTACAGAAAATAGAAAAATTAGCCAGGCATGGTGGTATGCACCTGTAGTCCCAGCTACTCAGGAGGCTGAGGCCAGAGGATCACTTGAGCCCAGGAGTTTATGTTTGCATGGTCAAAAAATATAAGAACAACCCATACACACAATCAAAAGGCAAATGGCAAACCGGGAGAAAATATTTGCAACATTTATCACAGATAAGGAGCTAATAAATGTAATATACAAAAGATGTTTTAAAATTGAGGAGGAAAAGACCAAAAGTCCCAAAGAAAAATAGATGAAAATATAAGTAGAAAAAAATTTTAAGATATAAAAATGGCCCTTATGCATACAATACTACTGTTTTATAAGGGCTATTTCAGGCTGCTATAACAAACTACATAGACTAGCTTATGAACAACAGATTTATTTCTCACAGTTCTAGAGGCTGGAAGGTTCTAGATCAAAGCACCAGATTTGCCTGCTTTCTGGTTTATGGATAGCTGTCTTCTCACTGTGTCCTCACATGGTGGAAGGGGTGAGGAAGTTCTCTCCAGTTTATTTTATAAGAGTGCTAATTCCAGTCATGAGGGCTCTACTCTCAAGACCTAGTCACTTTCCAAAGGCCCCATGTCCTAACACCATCACATTGAGTGTTAGGATTTCAACATATGAATGTTGGGGGAGACACAAATATTCAGTCTATAGCAACTATTCACAATAAAAGAAATGCAAATTAAAACTATAGTGAGACATCATTTCTGATTTATTAAATTGGCAAACATTAAATGGCTTGACAACATACTGTTGGTGAAGCTATGTGGAAACAGACATGTTTATGCATTCCTGGTTGGAATGCAAAATGAAGAATTCACCTATAGAGGCAAATTTGGCAATATTTAACAAAACTACATATGCAATCCCACTTCTAGGAATTTATTCTGAAAATATACATCCAATAACATGAGGTGCACATGCACAAGAGTACTCGTTGCAGCATTATTTGTAATTGTGAAGTATTGGAAACTACATAAACGCCCAAGCACAGAAGATTGGCCGAATAAACTATGGCATATTATCAAAATGGAATACCATGAAGCTATAAAAAGAATGAGGATAATCTGTATGAACTGATATAAATTTATTCCTTGATGATAATGTTAAACAAAAATAATGTTTACAAGTAAAATGCAATAAGATAAAGAATGCTCTCGTTAAGGGGCAGAAGGGGAAATAAGATAACATACGTGTATCTGTTATATTTACCGTAAGAAGGATAAGACCACAGAAAGGATAAGACCACAAGACAGAGAAGGGAAGGAGATGGAAGGGATAGAAGAGAGCGTAGTACATCTGACTGTACCTTTTTGGACAGTTTTGAACCTTGGAAATATGTTACTATTGTACATATTTTTAAAATTACATTAAATCAGCAAAGATGGGAAGAGCAAAAATTAAAAACCTAAAACTCAGAGCAAACCAAAACAGTAAATCAATTACATTTCAAATGAATGCCATATTCATACTGAAGGGGAAAAGAAAAAAACTAAATA
>RJWJ010028053.1:0-21719 GCA_004363605.1 Indri indri
AAATTAATTGGACAGCTAAAAATATATATAGAAAAAAATTAGCCGGGCATGGTGGCGCATGCCTGTAGTCCCAGCTACTGGGGAGGCTGAGACAGTAGGATTGCTCGAGCCCAGGAGTTTGAGGTTGCTGTGAGTAGGCTGACGCCACGGCACTCGCCCCAGGCAAGAGAGTGAGACTGTCTCAAAAAACAAACAAACAAACAAAAAAAAAACAACCCAGCGATCTCGAGTCACCTGGTCTGCTCAGCTGCCTGTCCCAGCCTCAGGAGGACAGTTCTGCCCTGAGGCCACGGTCAGGAAGCTCCCTGGGCTCTAACCCTGCAGCTGCTGCCAGTTAAAGCCCTAGGGTCTGTCTGGATTCGGTCCAGTTGTTAGGCCAGAGGGAAACAAGACAAGGCACAGACAGGAGCTGCTGGAGGCTCCGGGACCCAGCGTGCTCCCACCCACGCCCCTCACCCAGACGGCTCTCTGGAAGCAGAGCCCCCTCAGGAGACTGAGCTGGGGAGGTTCGCATACCACCACCCCAAACAGCTTTCACGGATGTATGCCTGGGTGTAGCAGTACAGACACGGGGGAGGGCGCGACACCCAACTCCCGGCTGGGAGGGGTGGGCAGGCATGGACGGCTGGGGCAGCCAGGAGGACCCAGCTGTGGCTGTGACACGGGTTACTTCCCCAGGAGGCGGCGGAGCACGGGGAGAGGGGCGGGTGTGCAGGGCCAGCGTCTGGGTTCTAGTCCTGCCCCAGCGCTCCCTGGGTGCCGTCTCTCCATGCCCGGGTTCCCCGTCTGTCAGTATCTCATGGGGCCGGGGTGAGCATTAGAGGAGTTAATATTTGTGTTTGCTGATATTCTTCCTTAAGAACGAAATAAGGCCGGGCAGGTGGCTCACGCCTGTGATCCTACACTCTCGGAGGCCAAGGCTGGAGGATCAGTTGAGGTCAGGAGTTCGAGACCAGCCTGAGCAAGAGTGAGAACCCGTCTCTACTAATGACAGAAAAAATCAGCCAGGTATGGTGGTGCACACCTGTAGTTCCACCTGCCCGGGAGACTGAGGCAGGAGGATCGCTTGAGCCAGGAGCGTGAGGCTGCAGCAAACATGATGACGCCGCCGCGCTCCCCCTGGGACGACAGGGCAAGACTCTGTCTCTGAAATGAAACAAAAAGGAAAAAGGCAAAAGCAAGCGTGTCTTGAGACATAAAGCTTCTCAGGAAAGCCAGCTTTGTGCCAGGTCAGGGCCGCTGGCCCTTGAGTTCCTTTGAACCAATGCCCGATTCCCATCGGGCCAGACTGCTGAGCTCCTGCCTGGCCTGCGGTGGCCACAGTGAGGGGCTGGGGGCAGTGCTAGGAGAAAAAACTGCCCTCGCAGGGCCCCAGTGCGGCTGGCAGGTGGCTCTGGTTCCCAAGCAGCTTTCCCCTGGGGGAGCAGGGGGTGGGTACATCCACGCCCTGGGACTCCCTCCAGCCTCCTCAGTCCAGCCACTCCCAGTGACTCAGGGCCTAGGAAACCCTCGAGCCCAATCCTAGGCCACACGGAGGGCGCCCGGCCCAGAGAGGTCCGACAGTGGGCTCTGAGCTGCATCAGGACCAAAGCTAGAAAGAGGAAGGGACCCTATAAACAGTTCTTAACCATCCTTCCCTCATGCACCAAACCTGAATCAATCCTAAATGTCATTTCGGACACTTTTCCAGGTCACATTTAAGAAATGTAACACTTTTGGCCCTCGGAGCCCTGACCTTGCCAGGTGTCCTAGGAGGAAAGGGACTGGCCCTGAGTGAGGCCCAGACCCAGGCCCCCTAGGAGAGGCAGTGCGAGGCCAAATCTTTCCTTGGGGCCCGAGGAATCCAGCGGGGTCCACCTCATGAACCCAACAGAGTGTGGAGGTGACAGTCAGCTTCTCGGCCTGCAATGTCCCATCTCTCCACATTCTAGAGCAGACGGGGTGGAGCAGCGAAGAGCATGGGGTTTGGGGTGAAACAGACCTGAGTCCAAACACTAACTCTGCCAGGTATCAGCACATTCTGACCCTCTCTGAGCCTCAGTTTCCCCATCTGCAAAATGGGGGCAATAATAGTACCTACACTCTCAGCTTATACGGATCTTGACACTGTGAATAAAAGTCTCTGGCACAGGCCTGGAATTTGGGAAATCTTCAATACATGAGCTGTTGTTGTGGCTGTTGTCATTCTTCAAACAGCTGTTTCTGAACACCTGCCACGAGCTAGGCCCTGGGGTGGCACTGAGAATCCAGCGGTGAAAGGGCAGATGTGACCTGGGCCCTATAGATCCTCTCCAGCCCTTTCTGATCCAAACTACCATCTCTGAGACGCCCCCCCAACATGGCCACCGATCCTGGTGGCCTCGGCTCTCCCTGGTCCATCTGTCCCCACACCCTGCCCATGCTGTCACCCACCACAGCCGGGCATGGCTGCCAAGGCTGCCCATGAGCCTGGCCGCGCACACTCGATGGCCAGCCCGCCCAACCCTGGCTACGCCCAGCAGAGACCTCACCACTGCCGCCACCGCAGAGCTCTCCACGGGCTGCCTCAGCGTCCTGCAGGGCCCACCCACCCTTGCCCGCCGGGCCGTGGGGCCAGCCACAGAGCCATCTGATTTGAATGAAACTTCGAACTTAATGACTTTCATGCTGGTTATTTAAAACGCAATGTAATTTTCTTAAA
The DNA here is from genome assembly GCA_004363605.1 of Indri indri. Classification (NCBI taxonomy): domain Eukaryota; kingdom Metazoa; phylum Chordata; class Mammalia; order Primates; family Indriidae; genus Indri; species Indri indri. Next base: position 2,681 of record RJWJ010028053.1, read on the forward strand.
CACCCTATTATTTCCTTTGATAGCTACAAAGCTTCCCCCAATCCCGTAAGATGTTTATTTTTAGGGAAAAGAGTGGTTTGCAGTTGGTCGCGGAGACCATAGGGAGAGGAACCCACAGGGAGCAGGGCAAAGAGTCAGCCCAGCAGCTTGGAAGGCCAGGGCTGCTCTCCGTCCTGGCCCTCCACGGACACCAGGGCTCTGGGCGGGGCCCTGCCCTTTGCTAACAGGCGCATCAGCTGGTGGCCCTCTTGTCTACCCGTGACAGTGGCCAAGTCACCATCGGGCTGGTCCCCTCCCCGCACCCCCCTCCGTGGGCCTCTGTGTCCTCTTCCATAAGACGGTTCCACCGGCTTCCCAGTGAGCTTTCTCTGGGCCTTCCCGGTGCGGACAAGTCTGGGGAAGGGTCCCGAGTCTACTGCCACACCCTCGCGGCCCCCTCCTGGCTTTTCCAGACATTCCGCCCTGGCTGAGGCCTCAAGCCCTGAAGCTTTGACCAGCTGAGTGAGATCTGTGCCCAGAGAAACTGGCCCCAAGCGGTGGCTGCCCACACTGGGAGGGTGAGTGGGTGTGGCCCTGCCAGTCAGGGCTCCCTGGCGAGGGCGGTGGCCTGCTGGTGGGTGTGCGTGCAGAGGTCAGCTGAGCCGCACCAATGCGGGGCGTCCTCTGGGAGCAGCTATTTTTAGATCCTAGGCTTTCATGTGGCCGAGCGATGTGGAGTTTACAAAGCATCAGTAATGCGTTTCAGATGGCAGCCTGGCAGGCCGGGCCGCCGCCGCAGAGCCAGGTCAGACTTAGTCAGAAGCCCTCAGCCTGGACTCCCGTCGCCTAGGCCTCCCTCCCGACCCCTCCTGCGTGATGGGGAGGCTAGCCCCGAGAGCCCACCCCGCCCGCAGGCCCCTGCAGCCGACACTTATCCGGGCCTCGGAAATCCTCCCTGGCCAGGGACTGCCATCCCATTTTAGAGAAGAGACTGAGACCTGGAGAGGCTAACGGACCGGCGCGAGGCCGCAGAGTGGGAGGAGCCATCGCGGCCCCCCGGCCCTCAGGGAAGACGGAGCTCAGGACGAGGGGGCGCCACACCAGCTCAGACGTGGCGGGGTGAAGGTAAACCCCCACAGTCCATGCCCGCAGTCCCCTGGGGCCCTGTGCCACACATCATGCCTGGGGCCTCTGCCGCATGCGTCATTTGGAAGCAGACAGTGTGGGACCCTCGGAGAGCGAGCTGGTTGTTTTAAAGGGGAGGAGGGTGGTAAGAGGAAGCTTATTTGGCCGAGTGTCTGCTTCCTCCGATCTCTGGGGAGCTGTGGCTGCGCACCAGGGCCATGGAGCGAAGGCTGTGTGTCACCAGGCTTGCTCTAGGCTCCAGAGCAGAGTCTGTTTTGGTGCAACCCGGGCAGGCGGTCTGCATGGGTGGGGCCGCAAGCGCAGGCTCCTCACAGAAGAGGGCCAGACTCACCCTGTCCCAGCTCCTCCCCAGGCGACAGAGCCCAGAGCAGCCCCACGTACCAGCAGGAGGGGCGGGGCAAACCCTGACGAGGACAGAGCCACCGGGCTGCACGCTGCAGTTCCGCGGGCCACACCTTTTCAAGGGAGCGAGGTGGTTTCCCAGGTCCAAACCCCAAGCCTGACGGGTCTTCGCGAGGAGGCAGGAAACTGCAGGAAGAAGCTAACCATGTCCCTCCCCAGACCCTTAGGACCTCAGAGCCCTGCTGGGGACAATAGTGGTCAGAGGTGCTTTCCACAACCTGGCTGGATCACCAATGGCCCTGGGACCTGAGCAGGCCACTGACTTCTGAGGTGCAGCTCCCCCCAGTAATCGGGGGGCCAAGACTCGCACTTAGGAGCCTGGAGAGAACACGAGAGTCAAGAGAAATGACAGGAACACGGGGACTTCCCGCCTCTGAGGCACTCCTGCATTTGCCAGCACCCTGGGGTCTCCCGGCCTGGCGCCTACCCCTCCCCTGGCCCTGCTCGCTTTCCTCCAGCCACCGCTCCCAGCAGCCACCCTGGCTCAGCTGCAGGCTCTGCCTGCCTCGGCCGCCATGCCCAACGCAAGCCATCTGCGGGTGGGCACCGCCCTGTCCTTCCACGACGCCGGCCGGCTGCGTGTGCCCGGGCACAGGCCACAGGCCCTTCTCCAGCCCCACCTCACGCCCCTCACAGACCCTGGGCTTCCGTCCACCCTTCCAGTGACCGGGAACACACCAACTTCTCCCTTTTCCTCCTCCGCTCAGCAGGGGCCCCACCCAGAGCATCCCCTGCTTCCGGTGGCCCCTGCTGGCTTCTCTCCCTCCTCTGTGTCCCTTATCCAACTTGAGCAGAGCCTCAGAGCCCCCCAGCAAGAGTCTCTTTGTCTTGCCAGGCCTGAGCTCTGGGCGGGCGAGAGGGAGCCTGCTGCTCCGTGCTGAGCCGGGCCAGATGTACAGGGGTCTGGACCCGAGACTCTCGCAGGCGTGTGCTGCGGACCAGCTGGGGGCCCGAGGGCTGGCAGAGCCCGACGGCATCGCCCAGCAGCGCTGGCTGCCGAGCCGGGAAACGGAGGCACAGCACGGGCTCCAGTCCGGCCTCAGCTTCCAGAGCATTCAACTTCCAGGACAGAGGCCTTTACGCAGCGTGAACCACCCCTCCAACAGCAGCTGCCACTCGGGAAGCACCTACTCTGTGCCGGGCACGTCACTACGCCGTCTCATCCATTCCTCAGGAGCCCAAGGAGGTAGGACCTCACGGTCCTCATCTTTAGATGAGAAAACTAAGGCCCAAAGGGGCTAAAGTAACATGCCCAGGGCCACCCAGCCAGGAGTGGCAGACGACGGTGTCAGAAGGTGGCTCTTCCACACATAATGCTGTCCTCCCTTCCCCTCCTCTGAGGGGCCTTGGACAATCCCTTCTCTGATCTGGCCTCACTGTCCCACCTGCAGAGGGAGGTTGTTCCCCGAGGTCCTGGCGCTGTACCGTTGTGGGTGGGGTACCCCTGTGACCTGATAAAACACCTGTTTCCTCCAGCGGAGACTTGTTTGTACACAACAGCAGGAAGCATCGGTCACGAGGTGTGAGGGGTGCGACTGTATGGCTCTGGGACCGCAGCAGCCTGAGGAGGCTCAGAGGGGCCGCAGCTCGCCTTGCCCCTCCAGGAGGCCCTGGGCCCACCCGACCCAGCCTGACCTCAGCAGTTACGTGACTTCAAGCCAGTAGCCCTGGAGCCCGGCTTACAGCTCAGCTAAAGCTCGCTTCTGGCAGGGCAGGAGTGGGGCAGGATCTCAGGAGACCCCCAGAGGGGGCCGCCCTCATCCCTCTCCCCTTCAACCCCACTCACACCCGCCTCTCAGGGCAACGGGGAGGTGGGCAGAGTTGGTACAAATAGCCTCGTTTACTGGCTGCAGAAATTGGTCTGGTGGAACCCTAGTAGAGCAGGGGGAAGAACCCCCAGTCCTAGCAACCCATCTGGGGCTCTTGGTTAGCCCGGGGCCCTGGGAACGCCCTCTAACCTGGGCCCGCCCTGACCCGGAGCACGGCATCCCTCCCTGCTCCTGGGGGCAGGAGCCGGCTCACCCGGGGGTCTGCAGGATGGGCCTCGTGCACGGGCTTCCCTGGCCCTCAGCGGCATCCACGAGGTGGGAGCCACCCTCAAAGCGAAGTCCCACGGGAGCAGCAGAGGAGGGGTTGCAGATTCCCCGACCACAGCCAGCACGACCCAGCCTTCCGAGGAAAGACATGCGATTCAAAACAACGTGAAGTCCCACTGCCCGCCCCAAACCTATTAAACGAAGAGCAACAAAGACGGAAGTCCACATCGGCTGTGCTTAAGCTCCACGAGGGCTGGGGAACAGTCACGGGCTCAGGACCTACAGTGCACCGGGGTCACGGGGAAGCAAAATGCCTTGACTCTTCCTACCTCTTGACCCCATAATCCTCTTTGAATGTTATGCTCCAAAAAAATAATCAAAATGGAAACCAAGGAGTGATTTGTACAGAACATCATTCCCACTTGTAAAGAAGGCAGGCTGCGAGCAAGCCAGGAGCCACAAGAGGGAAGCCACAGGGATGCCGTGCGCGGGACTGTCTGGGGGCCTGCAGACGTGCACCCCACACCCGGGGAGGCATCGCAGCAAGACACGAGGGGTACCTGTGAGGAGAGGTCTGAGAATGGTTCCCAGGCTAATGACCAGGAGGGTGTTTTCCTCACAACACAGCTTAAGGTCCTAACATGTCAGGTAAAGGGGAGTCTCTTTCAGATGCAACCTTGGGGTGTCGGGGGAGAATGCTCAGGACAGGGTGAGTGGCTAAGGCTCCTATTCCAGTCCCAGGGATAGCACTTCCCCTCCCAGGAATCTCCGAGTGAGGCAGGACAGAGTAGGGGTCCCTTCACCCAAGGCCCCCGCCCCAGCGTTCAGAACCCCACGGCCCTCTGGCTCAGAGTCCATTGGGGGCCTACTGCTGAGCCACCGGTGGCCCCACGGGAACCAGAACAGCAAGGGAGAAGGATCAATCATGCTGACCTCCACCCCCAGCTCAGGCCACGCTGGCACCTCCTGGGTACCGCTGAGGCACTGCCGGTCCTCCCTCCAACCTCGCCACTCGCATCGTGCAGACTACAGCCCAGAGACGCTACAACAGACGGGCTCTCCCTGGGCCAAGCGTGGTGAGTGCACTGTAAACAGTGCCAACCACCTGGGCCTGCAGAGCTGCCAGGGTGGGCAAGGCGGTGAGGCCAGGGGGGATAAAGGAGGGCCCCACTGGGACAGTCTGAGGAGGTGACATCTGAATTAAGCCCTGAATGAGGGATGCGTAGGTGGCAGCTCTGTGAAGATGTGGGGAAGAGAATTCCAAGCTAAGGGGCAAATGCAAAGTCCTGAGGTGAGAACGAACTTGCTGGTTATAAGACCCGCCCCAGGGCAGTGAGGTGGGTGCTGTTAGGGAGAGAGGAAGTGGATGGCGTCAATGACAAGGGGCAGCGGCAGGGGCCAGCCACCTAAGTACTCAGGCTGCGGCGAGTAGTTTGGACATCACTCCAAGAGCAATGAGAAGCCACTGCAGGGTTTAATCGGGTAAGAGACACGATCTATGTTTTTGTTTGTTTAAGACAGGGTCTCACTCTATTGCCCAGGCTGCAGTGCAGTGGCATCATCACAGCTCACTGCAGACTCAAGCTCCTGGGCTCAAGTGATCCTCCTGCCTCAGCCTACCGAGTAGCTGGGACTACATATGTGCCACCACGCCCAGCTAATTTTTCTATTTTTTGTAGAGATGGGGGTCTTGCTATGTTGCCCAGGCTGCTCTTGAACTCCTGGCCTCAAGCAATCCTCCCACCTCGGCCTCCCAAAGTGCCAGGATTACAGGCGTGAGCCGCCATGCCCAGCCTGATTTATGTTTTTAAAGGACCCCTTTGGCTACTATACGAAGCCTGCATCGTGGGTTAGGGTGGGGGCACCGGGCCCCTGCAGGAGGCTATTGCTGCTGTCTGAGTGGGAGACAGCGATAATTTGGGCTTGGGGGTGCTGATGGAAGTGGAAAAGTGGGAGGATCTGGGTGTGTTTGGAGGGAAGCCCAGGTGCTTGCCCGTCCTCCTTGGTCTTCATCTGTTGGACAACCCACAGCCTTCAGGATGCTTCTCAGGGGACCCTCCCTCACAGCCCGGGCAGGCCTGCTCTCCCCAGGATGCCTTCTGTGATGGCAGTTCTCCAGCCAGTGCCTGGTTCGGGTCTATTCATCTGTCTCCTCTGCTGAGCTGGGCACTCCCAGAGGCAGAGCCTCGTTCCAGTCTGAGTGTCCAGTGCCTGATACCCAACCTGGTGCCAGACTCCCTCTCGCTGGGCTTTACTCCAAGCAGGAGCAGTGCTCTACCATCGCTGACCCTTCCCAGCCACGCCCGGCGCTCTAGGGCTGCGGAGGGCAGGGGTGCTCCTGCACGTGCTCCTCTCTGCAAGCTCCCTGCACGGGCTGGCAGCGTGGCAGCAGCAGCATTTCCTCCCTCTGCTCGTCTTGCTCATACCCCCACCGCCTGCACCCCCGGGCTCATTCGCGGAGCCCTCACCTGGACCTCAACTGCGGACTCAGGGAAGGTGAGCTCGACAGCCAGGAGCCCAGGCGTGAGTCTGCTGCCTGGGTGAGGCTCCACAGTGGCGTGGGGCAAGCCCAGGTACCAGGACAGCTGCGAGATCAGTGACAGGGAAATGTGGCCCCAAGTCCCTGCAATGGCCAAAAGCCTCAGCCTTTTAATTTAAAGTCAAATGTAATTCACATGCCATAAAATACACCATTTTAAAGTACACAATTCAGTGGCTTTCAGTGTATTCGTAAGGTTGTACGACGGCTACCGTTACCTCGTTCCAGAACACATTCATCACCCCCAAAGGAAGCCCATCCCCATTTGCAGTCACTCCCATGCCCCTCTTCCCTCAGCCCCTGGCAAGCACTGACCTACTTTCTGTCTCTGTGGATTTGTCTGTGCTGGATGTTTCATCTAAATGGCAAAGGCTCATGATCCATCCCGGCCACAGACTCTAAGTGGAGCCCGTAGAATGGGCCACGGTGCAACGATGCCTCATACGGCCAGACTGACAGTCCGACACTCCCAAGAGCCTGGCTCTGCCTAGGGGACGATGTCTTATTCATCCCAGAATCCCCCCACAGAACAGCCAAGGACCAGCTCCCCACCCCCACCCAGTCCAAGGTCTCAAAGTAGAGAAGAGAAAACAAAACAAAAATGAGCAATGGTTACTTGTCCAGGCCAGGAACTGCCTGCATAGATGCCTGACAAACACTGATCATGGAATACACTTTCACCCAATTTCCCCTTCCTCAAACAACGCTTAAAAGAAGTCGAATACCAAAAAGCAGCAAACTTTTTAGAAAAAAAAATATCTGTCCCATGGCAGCTGGCTGGGAGGTGGTCATTTAGCCCACTGCTCCTGGCTAGGTCTCAGTCGGCCTGTTCTGAGGTCTCCAATGTGGCAACCACATGGGCATCCCGCATGGGCAGAGAAGTCCCAAGTGTGTGTTTCCCCTGCTATCCAGGGAGGTCCAGTGACTGGCCTTGGGCATCTCAGCACAACTGTTGACCACCTGGATGTCCTCAGAGAGGGCTGGGCACAGGGCAAGGGGGCCTAGCGTAAGGCCTGCGGCCAGGGGCTGGGCAGCACACTGTCTGTCTTGTAAACATGGGCTTGGGGAAGGGGCCAGCTTTGGGAGAAACCTCCAAAGGCAGCTTCTCCTCAGGGCCCTTGCAAGGGGCTCCTGACCCTTGATAAGAGGCTCTTTTCTAGCTCCAGACACATGAACCTTGAATCAGATAATAAATGTGCTCCCAAAACATGGAGTCAATCCATTTTGCTTTGTAAACCCAACCATATTTTCAATGTCCGCCCAACTCTTCAGGTACCGCAAGCAACTACTCCTACGTGCTATGTGTTTGTAACACCAGGTTGGTTAACGGAGGCTCGCTACAGTCACCTATGTCTTCCTCACCCAGTGCCCCTCCAGCTTAGGCCCCTGCCTCTGTTCTTGTCCCCAGCCGCATAGAGAAGCTGGGGCAGGCCACAGAAAGTCAGTCCCAAAGCCTGTTCTCCTCCTCCTCCTCTGTTCTCAGAAGCCACACAGTGGGGGCTGCAGCTGGGATTCTGCGAGGACAGCAAGGGAATGGTCACCTATAAGACAGGGTATGATATACAGAAATGCACCTGCTGGGCTGGGCGCAGCAGCTCACACATGGAATCCCAACAATTTACAAGGCTAAGGCAGGAGAATTGCTTGAGGCTTGGTGTTTGAGACCAGCCTGGGCAATACAGTGAGACCCCCAATCTCTATTAAAAAAAAAAAAAATAGCCAGGTATGGTGGTGCATGTATACAGTCCCAGCTACTCAGGAGGCCGAGGGGTAAGGATCTCTTGAGCCCAGGAGTTCAAGGCTGCAGTGAGCTATGATCATGCCACTATACTCCAGCCTAGACTACAGAGTTAGACCCTGCCTCTAAAAAAAAAAAGAAAAGAAAAGAAATGCATCTGCTGTAGCTTGAGAAAGACCTGAAGCTGAAAAATGACTCGGGGCCAGGTGAGTGGTGGTGTGCCTTCCTCCAACCTCCCTGACTGTCAGAGTCCACCATTTGCCTATTCTGGACTAGTGTGAGCCAAAGGACACCAAATGGTCCCCATCACCCACACCCTTCCAGCAGAACCAGTGCCCTGCTCTGGGCGCTCTCCCAGCACTTGCCCACACTATGAGATGAACTCTTGTCTGAAACGACACCTTTTCTCTGTGCCGCTGTGCAGTACTGGCAGGCTGGAGCATGGAGCTGTGGGCCTGGACCTTTTGTCTAACCCTAGCCCCTGTCTAAGCGACTCACCCGCTGGTGATCTAGCAGTGGTGAGTTATTACATGTCAGCCTGGTCCCACATCTAAGGGCTGACACCTTGCGGGGGATCCACAAAGCATCTGTCAAGCATCTGCTGGTGCAGGGCAGTTCTATGGGGAGAGTGGCCACATCAGGTGGCAGGGTTGGGGGCAAGGCTCCTCTCCCAGACTTGGAAAGAGGTGAACCACCTCCTGTACCAAGCCACCCTAGAGCAGGGAAAGTCAGACAGACCCCTTGGCCAACGTGCTCATTTTACAGATGAGAAAATGAAGTCCAAAGGGCGAGCAGTTCATTTCTAGAGCCAGCCATCTACTAGGTTTTCCATCCTGGGTTTCTGAAGAGAAGCCTGTATGTCCTCTTCCCTCCCACGAGCTTCAGCATGAAGCACCATCAGAACACCCTCCTGGCTCCTGAACAACCTAGCAGTCACTCTCTCCTCCCTCTCGGTGACCCACCCTAGCCTTGCGAAGCCTCTAGCCTCCCGGCCCAACCAGCACTGGGCTGACATTTGCACCTAACACCTGCCCACCAGAGTCCTCCAAACCCTCCACTGTACCCTCACCCCTATTTGGCCCAACTGAGAACAATCTGAAACACTCATAGGGATTTTTTTTTGAAAGTGAAGCTGTACCGCTCCAGAGCACTTAGAATGGGCTCTTCACATTTGAGGTCATCTGCACCAACGGGCAAAAAAGCATAGTTTGCAATGATCATGAAAATCTTTTCTAAGATTTCTAAGTATCCAGAAAAGTCTTTCCTGGATACTTAAAAAGATTTAATTCGCAAATTTATTAAACTGGTCCCTTCTTGACGCCGCTGACTTGCAGCGCCTCTGCACGCCCTTCCTGATGTGTCTGAGATCAAGGCAGCTTCCTAAGAATCCGCTTTCCACACACGGTGTTCAGGGTCCTTCCCTGGCAAGGGTGTGCTCGTGCCAGTAAGACCCAGCCAAGTAGAGCGTGTTTCTTCTGCCCAACCAGGAGACCTCCACGGCTCAGCTTTTCTGCCCACTCCCCCGAGCACGGAGGCTCAGGGCTTCCTGGGAGAAGCTACCTGCAAAGCTCTGAGCGCAGATCACACTAAACACACCACTCTCAGGAGCGGGGGTGGTCTCAGCCCAACAGTTCTCCCAGAAGACCCCAGCCCGCCATCACCCAGCACCAGGACAGGGCCTGCACCTGCTTGTGAGCAAGCGGGGAAGACAAAAGCCAGCAGCCGGAGGGCTGGGGGTGCCCAAGGGCGGCCCCTCCTTCCTTCTGCGAAGTTCTCCTTTTGGTTCCCAGCCCACCGGGCGTGCATGGGAGAAGAGACCGGCACGGAATCGTCCTCTATCTGCTTCTCCTGGGCAAAAGTCTCTTCTCGCTCACGCCTCACCCACCTGCCCGGGGAGGCAGCAGGCACAGGGGACGCTGGCTGCGGGGCACTTACCAGCGGGGGCTGCGGCGGGGGGTGCTGCCCGGCTCCCGCGGGCGGCGGGTAGTGCATGAGCAGGTTGAAGGCGGAGTAGACCGTCTCTTTGTACATGCCGCCGGCGCACTCCGGGGCCTTCAGGCCTGGAAAAACCACAGCCGGGTCAGACGCCAGCCCCGCGGCGGCTCGGCTGCGGGCGGTCTGCTCTTGCGAGGAAAATGGGAGTCGCCGAGGGGCCCCGCGAGCTCCTGCCTGGAGAAGGAGCGCGCCCGCAGCGCCCGCGGGCCAAGCCGTGGGGCAGGACCGCGAGTCCGGGCCTCCCTCGGGCGGCCCCCACCCGGCCCCCGCCCGGCCCGGCCGTCGGCCGACGAACCCCGGCCAACTGTTTCTCCTCAGGACGGGATGAGCCAGGCACCTGGGCGGCAGGGGCGGCGGGCTGGCGGGGGTCTGTTTACTCCTATAAAGGTCAGGGCACCGGAAGTGACTCGGGCCCGGCGGCGCCCGGGAAACCCGCCCCCCACGCCCCCACGCGGGCTCTACCGCCTCCCGCCGGCGCCCCCCGACCTCGGCGCCCGCCCTCTCCCACCCGGCGGGGCCTCGGCGCGAGGAAGAGGGGCCGGGCCGAGCAGAGACTCACCGTCCTCCGGAGACTCTGGAAGTTTGTCCGGGAAAAGTCTCTGCGAAGCGTGCTCCCGCCCGAGGGCCTGCAGAGAGAAGCGGAGGGGCCGTGAGGGGCAGCGGGAGGCCGGGGGCTGCCGGGGGCGGGGCTGCACGAGCCGGCCCGGGGGCGGAGGGGCGAGCCGGCGGGCGCTCACCTCGGCCCCGACCTCGGCCTCGCCGCGGGCCCCGGCGCTGGGCCCCGGGCCCCCCACGCCGCCTGCCGCGCCCTCGGATTCGTTCACGAGCGACGACTTGAGCTCGGCCAGGTCGCGCTCGGGGCCCGCGGCGCTGTCGCGGCTCTTGTCGTCCTGCTCCTCGCCCTCATCCTGGAAGGCCAGCAGCTCGTCGGGCGCGCCGAGGTCGTCGCTGCCGCCCGCGCCGCCCCCGCCGGAGTCCAGCTGCGGCATGGTGCGGGGCGCCGGGAGTGCGGGGCGCGGGGCCGGCCCGGGGGGCGGCGAGCCCGGAGTCCGGACCTCCGAGCCCGGAGCGCGGCGGGCGGAGCGCGGCTGACTCCGCCTGGGCGGGCGGCGGGCGCGGGGCGAGGGCGCGGGCAGAGCGGCTCCGGGAGCCGCCGGGTCCGAACATCAAAGGCGCCGCCGGCGGAGTGTCGGGGGCGGGGCGGGCGGGCCGGGGCGGGCCCCGACCAATGGGCGGGGGCAGAGAGTCCGGTCCCCGCCCCATCCTTTCCCGGGAGGCCGGGACGCGCCCACCGGGCACGGTCTTAAAGGGCTCGCTCTCCGGGAGCAAACTCCGAGCGAGACGTCGGACAAGCCTGAGAATCGTCATCCTTCTCCTGAAATGCAGGGACTCGAAAGGAAACCCCGGCCCCACAGCCTCACCTACAACAAGATATTCCTGCCCCGCGCCCAGGTTTCCCTCCAGCTGCGGAGGGCGCAGGTCCCCCAGGCCCGTGGGACGTGGGCGTGGCTTAGAGGAGCCGAGGTGAGCCGGGCCGGGCGCCCGGTGCTTTGAACCGGGAGCTGCCTAGGACTTGAGGCTTTTTGAGGCTGTGTGCGGACCCCTGGGAACCAGCAGGGTTAGCCTCAAAGCACAGTTCTCTGCCCCATCCAACACCCCTATGCCAATCTGGGACCTCCTTGCAGGCCGCCCGCGAACACGAGAGCGAACACGAGCGTACGCCCCTCGCTCAGTTACGGAGCGTGTTGCACGCAGCGCTCATAAATCATACATTTGTGACTGGCCCCTCTGCCGTACGACGGCTCTGAGGAGCAAACAGCCACGAGGACGAGGAGGAAGGACCTCCGCCCTCCTTGCCGATCCCCCCCCAGCCACACCCCTCTACGACTCTCCCAACTCAGTTCTGTGCCTAGAACCTGCGGCCAGGGAACTCGGGGCTTTGGGCAGCCACGTGGGCCGCAGGACTCGACCTGGGAAGTAGCTTTTAGGGAGCTCATTGACTCTGACCTTGCCCTAGCCTGGCGCAGCAACCCCTCGCGAGATCCAGGCTGAAGGGTCCGGGTCTCCGAGCGAGGGAGCGTGCTCCACCTTCCATCGCATCTACACGGCCCCCGGGGCCGTATCCACGCGGGCATCCCCCACGTGCTCAGCCACTGTATCTGCAAGAGACACCAGCCCTTTGGATCGTGGTGCAGTAAACCACAGCCCCACAGCAGGTTTCTGTGCTGGATTCAGTGTAGACGCCCCCATCTCTTCTGAGAGCAATCGGGACAGAGGGTACTGGGGGGAGGGCTGGGTATTGGACGCTTCTCCCGCTCAGGGCCCCACGGGACCCCTGGCAGCCGTGCAAGGCCAGGCCGGAAGACAGCCGCACCGCCCTCCCGGTCCAGGCCCAGCCTAGCTGGCTGAGGATCAAAGAGCTAAGGCCGAGCTTCTCTGTGTTCAGATCCTATCTGTGCCCGCCCACTGGGCGCTTCGGACCGCCCCCCCCCCACCTCCGGGCTAGGGTGCCCACTTTCTCCCTTCCCGAGGGTGGGGTGGGCACTAGTGCTCAGCTTGGCAATGGAGATGCGGGGAAGACCCAGCCCATTAGGTCTCTCCCGCCTCCTTTTCCCAGGTGTGAGCGTAGGCTCCAGATTGGGGGAGGAGGCTCCAGCCAAATGCGGCCCTGCCAGAGGGGAAGAAGCACAGGGACAGCGGCCCAGGGCCTCCCCCGCCGCGGCCTCTGAGGTTATAGGGTCTGGCTTGGGGATGCGCCTCCTCTGGGAGAGCTGATGGGGAACACAGGTCTGCCTAACTCATTCAGGGGTCTTCCTGTGTTTGTGGGTGACCCCAGTTTAGCAGGAGCCTCCTCCAGAATAGATGTCCCCAGACCCATGAGTTCCCTGTGGACACAGGTCAGTAGGGATTGAAATTTTTTCCAGTCCATGAAGAAAGGAGAGAAGTTGGGGCCACAGTGAGGTGGTTTGTTTTTGTGTTTGTTTTTCTTTTCTCAATAAGGTTAAATTTTTTCAGCTTGGTATTAGCCTTTAATCAAAGATTATGGCCTTACTGTTCTATTGGTGTGAAAATAGTCTTTTTTTTTTTTTTTGTTTTATTGGGGTGAAAATGGCCTTTTTTTTTTTTTAACTGAGATGATGGTGAAAATAGATTTCTTTTTAAATGTCCTTATTTGGCAAGAGAAAATACAGACATTTTTTCTCATCTGTTCACTCTCTGATCCTCAAATTTCTTTGGACATTTTATAAGGCTGTGAAATCGCAAAGTCTGGGAACCGCTGTCCTATGGGGTCATGACTCCAACTCTTCACCCTGCCGGGTAGAACCAGAGGAGTGTGTGGGTGAGTAGGGAGAACAGGGGTGAGGACAGATACGGGAGGGGGGAAGCAGGGCTGAGATGCAGGCCTCCCAGTCACACTGAAACCCATCTGAAGGCTTGCTGAGGGATCATCTACTTTGTACCTAGCCCTGGGCTCAGCCTGTGCAGCGAGGAAGGGTAGAGGTGTCCTGCCCTCGGGCGCCATTGGCAGGTTTGAGAAGCTGAGAAATTATTAGAGCCGAGTTAGGTGTTGGATTAGTCTGTACAGACAGCAGGCAGAAAGAGCCCAAGTACAGTGAGATCAGTGTGGACTAGGCAGCGTGGCTTTCTGGAGGAGGCAGTATTCATCTGGGCCTGGAAGGCTCAGGAGGGCTTGGAGAGCTAGAGACACAGGACCTGGGCTTGTTCCCCAAAAGATGGGGCAGCCCAGCAGGAGCCCCTTGCCTGGTCAGCACTGATTCCGTCATTATCTGCTCAGTGACCTCACATACTGCGTGATTGCTATGTGCCAGGCATCCTGTCAAGAGCTTCACACACATTAGCTCATTTAATCTTCAGGCCAGCCCTATGACACAGGGACTCATTATCCTCATTTTGCTAATGAGGAACCTGAAGCTCAGAGATAAGTCATTTAAGTCCATACAACTTGAAAATGAGGGTGTCAGAATTCAAAACCCAGGTCGTCTGACTCCTGAGCCCACATCCTAAATACCAGGCTCTACTGTTCCATTATGTCCCCTGAAATTCCAAAAGGAGTCCTTATCTGCTTGGTGGTCTTGACGGACAAATGCTGATCAATAAGCTGTCACCAATCTGGAGCCCTGAGTTTCTGGGTGGCTCAGGTTGCATGGGGGCAGCCACCAACAGGTTTAGGGAATCATTCCATGGTCTGTATAGGGTGACCAAACCCTTTGCTGGAGAAGAGGGCCTAGAACCTCTCCCTTGAGCCAGACGGATCTCAGTCTGCACCATCTGTCTCCTGGACCCGCCAGGCCTCCTGTTCCAGATGCCAACTCAGATCCCATACAGAGACCACCAGCCCTGGAGTTCTTCTACAAGATGATGAGTGGGTTCTGCTGTGGCTGCCCGCTGGAGGTTATCGGGGAGTTTCAGGACCAGGGCCTGCAGCAGGGAAGCCCCAGAGTCTTCTGGACTTCTCCAGACCAGGTCAGAGCTGGTGATTTAATAAGGCTTCATTTTCGTGCAGGTGAACCAGGTGAACTTGCATTGTTCTCAGGTGCTGGATGCAGGACCAAATTAGGACCCTCAAGGCTCAAGGGGCAGAGCAAGAGAGCGCTGGCTTTAGACTTGGGCAGTCTCCAGTTTCCATCCCTGCTCTGCCATTTACTAGCTGTGGGACTCCAGACAAATGACTGACCCTCTCTGAGCCTCAGTTTGCTTGTGGGTGAAATGGGTATCCTCCCCAAGCCTGCCTTGCTCTGTGGGAGTGCTGCTGAGATGAATCACTGTGTCCTAGGGAAGAGCTTAGCACAGTGCCGGCGCATTCCAAGTGTTCTAATAAACGGGTGCTTTTGAGCTAGATATTTTTCGGAAGTTGTTAGGCTAATTGGCTTTTCATGTAACGTCATGTAAATCATCCGAATGTTCTCATGGCCTGAGCCCACTTAATCATAGCTAAAGCTGAAAATATACATTTCCTTTCCTTTTCTTTCAAGTTTCTTCAACATGAAAGGCCCGCATGAACTCTCTGACCTTTTTCAAACAGGGAGACCCTTGAAATGTGGCATTTCCAGAAAACGGCTCAAAGGAGCCCCAGATGGATTTAGTAAATTACAGCAGGGAGAGGTTCCGAGCGGCGTCTCTTCCTGCCCGCCAGCCGGCCTGGCATCCTGTTGGGGCTTGCCCAGAGCGGCTTGGAGGCCGGGCTGCTGGCTCTGGGCAGGAGCACTCCCCGTGGAGCATCCTGTCTCAGGGCAAAGCCGGGAAACAAGTCCTAGAGGCAGACTGTGGTTTGTTGCTAGAAACACAATTTGCTCTCTGGAAACTCTGTAGTTTCACTGTGTGTTCAAGCATGTGTGTCGTGTGTGTGCAGGTGGGTGGTTGTGACCTGCAGAAGAACAAAGACACACAATTGCTGTGACGTGGCTGCTGTGCCCTCTGTTGAGCTTCGCCTTGAGTGGCACCTCTTCATGTCCCAGTTCCTGCAGTCCCCAATACCTGCCACCTGGGACAATTTCTCCCAAGTGCCCCCTTCCCAGGTCACTGGCTCTCCCTGTTTGTCCCCTTTGTAGAACAGACCACCTGCCTGGTGCATTGCATTTTGGGTGTCAAGATTTTCCTAGTTCAGTGCCCCGTGGAAAGAGCACCTTCTTATGTCTAGCTTCACCCTCCTCCAGCCAGGGGTCACTGGGGTGGAGCAGGAAGGAGAACAGGACATGATGGGCAGGGAGGATTTGAAGAGGACCTGTGCCAGATCCTGTAGTCATTGGAGTCCCCACGCGCATGGCCAGCAAAGGCTCTGAGAAGTCCTGGACCACAGAAATCCTGCCAGCCACCTTTAGCCAGTGTCTCCCAAACTGATTTGACCATGTATTTTTCCATGCACGATTTTCAGAAACACATGGTTCTTCTGAAAGTCCGTTGGGGGATGCTAGTGCCCCTGGTTTCGGGGAAAACAGAGGAGCACTCCTTGTCCAAAACATGGAGGGGCGCTGGGGGAGGCAGTCCCAATTCGTGCCCCTGATACGGAGGAAATGAGACTAAAACTGCTCATCACAGCTCTAACCAGGCCTCACTCCTGCCATGCTCGATTCGCAGCTTCTTTGGATCACGGGGCCTTCAATTTTGCCCTTGCTGAGTTCTAACATGGACCAAGCATACTGTGGTGCCTAATATCTGCTGCCCAGGGGACAGAGCTGTTGTATGAGGATATTAAGTGTGGAATGTCCAATTTCCTTAAGTACCAAGTTTGACAGTCGATATCTCTGACATTTCACTGTGACACTTCTTGTTTTGTTTTTATTGTGAAGGTACATCCTTATTCTTTCACACACGTTTTGGCTTGTGATTATCTTTCATTGTTCAGAGCAATTTTTGTGAAACCATGGATAAGTCAAAAATTCGTGTTATTTTTTAATATGAGTTCTGTCATGGAAACAATGCAGCACAGACAGCTGGAAATATCAGAAGTATTTGGGAAGGATGTGGCTAATGAATGCACAGCATATCAATGGTTTGAGAAATTCCATTCTGGTGATTTTAATCTTGAAAATGAGCCACGTGGGTGACCTGAGACCAAGGTGGATAATGATGAGCTGAAAGCTGTAGTGGAAGCAAATCCATCTCAACCTATGTGTGAATTAGCAGCAAGGTTTGATGTTACTATTCCAACAATATTGGATCATTAGAAACAAATGGGCAAGGTAAAGAAGCTGGATAGATGGGTTCCACACGAATTAAGTGAGCATCAGAAGAGAAATCGTCTCGAAGCTTGCCTTTCTTTGCTGTCATGACATAAAGGCGAACCATTTCTACACTGTATTGTTATATGTGATCAAAAATGGATTCCTTTTGACAATCTCAAGCACTCGGCACAATGGTTGGATAAAGACAAAGTGCCGAAACACAGTCCAAAACCAAATATTCATCAAAAAAATCTAACGGTGTCTGTTTGGTGGTCCAGCGCTGGCATCATCCACTATGGCTTCATGAAACATGGCCAATCAATTACAGTGGATGTCTTCTGCAACCAGCTGGATGAAAGGATGAGGATGCTTGCAATTAAACAGCCGAGATTGGTCAATAGAGACAGGCCAATCCTCTTGTAAGACAATGCTCCACCACATGCGGCACAAACAACTCTGCTCACACTACAGAGGCTGGACTTGGAAACTCTCTGGCATCCACCATACTCACCAGACCTTACACCAACTGACTCCCACTTCTTCCAGGACTTGGACCGCTTCTTGCAAGGAAAAATATTCACTTCTCAACAGGCTGTGGAAAATGCCTTTCGCGATTTTAAGATGGCAAAACTGTGTCTATAGTTTAGGTGATACTTTGATTAATTGTACTGCTTCGTGTTTGTGACATAATAAATGACACTTTTGATTCGAAATCGGACATTTCATATTTACTGACCTAATCCAAAGCTCCTCTATGGTTCCTCAAGCTCCCAGGGAGAGGGTGTAGGGGGAGGTTTCCATGTGCTAGTTGGAAATTCTGCAGTGTCGGAGACGCCTTTGTGTTTTTAAGGCTCATCTCTGGTCTCTCCCTATTCCAGGAAGCCTCCCACCCACCCGGGTCCACAGAGATCTTCTCTGCCTTCCACGCTCCCATTGCCTTAGAACTGAGGCCACTCAACGTATGCTGAGCTGTCGGTCTCTGCTTCCTGTGAGTGAGTCTCCTGTTCCTTGGCCGCCGTGTCTTTGCCGCCTGGTGGTCAAGAGCTGAGTTTGAACCAGCCTGTGTGGGTGAGACCTTGGCCAAGTCACCTCCCCGCTGGAGCCTGCCTTTTCTCGTCTGTTTTCTTGTCTGTTAAGGGGGTGGGGGGTAATGATAATACTTGTGTCAAAGAGCTGGTGAGATGGGATAGGTTCATGCTGGTAAAGTACTTAGCACAGTAGCTAGTGCAGAATAAGTACTTGCTAAGTGGTGGCTGTTGCGACTTCTTGTTACTATTGCTCCCAGCCAGCAGGGCAGAGCCGAGGGCCAGGCCCCAGAGGTGCTCAGCACGTGCTGCCTGATCGAGCAGCTGCCTCTGCGATCCTGCAGTCCTGCTGGCTGTGGGTGGAGTGTGGGGACCAGGGTGGGGAGGGCACCAGGAACCTGCCTTCTGAGGCCAGAGCGTTCAGCCCCAGTGGAGACTCTTCCTGCCAAAAGATGGCCATCTCCAGATGTCTGCAGGCCGGAGGAGCCGGCAGGCCCTGTGGGGGCCCGAGGGCAGAGACAGGACTAATGGGAGGAAATTACACAGAGAGATTTCATCTCAGCTTGAGGAAGCACATCTACCAGTCAGAGCCGGCCAACCGTGGCCCGCCCAGGCTGCGACAGAGGCAGTGAGCTCCCTGTCACCAGAGGTGTGTGAGCAGAGGCTGAGGGCTCTCTAGGGAGGGAAGCTGCTCAGGGGGTTCCTGCCCGCCTGGCTCCTCTGAGGCCGTGGCAGTCCCTTCCACATCCTGTGTGGCTGCAGGCATCTGACCAGCCGCAGGCTCCGAGGTGAGTGCCAGGGCAGAAGTTTGGACACATCTGGCTCTGGATTGGGGCTAGTGGCTCGAGGATCAGTGTAAGAGGCTGCCCTCGAGGGGGATCAAAACCAACGCTGTCACCGTTTCTGGAGAGGCAGCGTAGGGCAGTGGCTGGCAGCGCGCACCCCGAGCCTGCTCAGGCGCCTCCCCCAGGCCGTCTGGGCCCGGGAGGGCAGAGGTTGTGGGGGAGGATTGTCCCTCAATCAGCCTCCCCTCCCTTGCTTCACCTTTTTCTAAAAGCAGGGACTGGAAGGAGAAAGGTGGGCAGAAGCAGGAGAGGAGAGAGTCTGGGTTTCCATCTTGGTTCTGCCACTTGGCGGCTCTGGGACTTTGGATGAGTCATGTAACTTCTTTGGGCTCTGGTTTTCTCATCTGTAAGACGCAGTGAGGATTAAGCAAGTTATTGTTTGTAACATACTTGGAATAGTTTGTGGTCCTGTCAGTGTTCGTTAAATAGATAAAAATTAATTACATGCTTCACCTATGCCTAGTACTATGCAAGGGGCTTCACACCCATCACCTCGTCTAGTCTTCACAACAGCCTACTGAGGTCGGAATTACTATTATTAGGGAAAATGAATCCAAGAAGGTCAGGTTTCTTGCCCAAGGTCACGCGGCTGGTGAAAGGCAGAGCTAAAGTTTAAACTCACTGCGGTCTGTGTCCAGGACTTAGGCTCTC
>RJWJ010028054.1:0-21701 GCA_004363605.1 Indri indri
GATTTCATTAGTGAGGACGGCAGGAGAGCGAGTGGTTGAAATGTCCAGCTTTTGAGATTCCCCTGGAGCAAACTCTTAAGACCTTTTCTCAACCAGAACACTCAGCTCTAATTAGCATGAATGAATATTCAGCACAGATACCTGTAAAGTAATGACCCTGAAGCATAGCAAATGTGTATTTTCAACATTTTTATTCTTAGATGCTAATTTTCAAAGCATTAATAACCTCAACCAGAACATTTTATTCTTCAGTTACATTAGATAAGAACTTATCATTGTGATCCTAACCTGAATTTTCCACCTCTAAATCCTAAGTATATCCTGCCCCGTATTTTTGTGTCTTATGCTCTACAGTAGCTTTCTAGTATGGAAACCACAGCTGCGTTTTCTATCAGTTGTCTACTAGGTCATTTTAATCAAATGCATGAGCAGTAGCATTCACTTCTGCACTCCAGCTTGAACATTTAACAAGCAGATATAAGTAATAACAAATCGTCTTTCTCTTCCTAATTATTTAGCTCTGTAAGAAGCATCACTTTGGGATTAACAAACCAGAGAAGATTATACCATCTCCCGATGACTCGAAGTTTCTACTGAAGACCTTTACCCATATTAAATCCAATGTGTCTGCTCCTAATAAAAAGAAAGTAAGAATTTAATTGATACAGGCTTTGAATTTATCTTTAATTTTAAATTGAGGAGTAATTTTTCTCTTAGTACATTTATTTTCAAACCATTTGTTATATTGAAGGTACTGTCTGCTCATGTCCTTGGGATTATTTTCACTTTTCTCCTTGGAAGTCACGTATTATCCACATAATACTTTCCATTTCATTCCTTCAGTAACAGATTCATTTCTTACAGGTTAAGGAAAGTAAAGAAAAAGAAAAGTTGGAGAGAAGATTACTTGAGGAGTTGCTGAAGATGTTTATGGACTCAGAATCCTTTTACTATAGCTTGACCTATGACCTGACCAATTCGGTGCAGAGACAGAGCGCTGGGGAGAGGGATGGCCGGCCCCTCTGGCAGAAGGTACCACTTACAGCTCAAAGAACAGGGTTTACCCTCTGGAACAAATGATGGCCTGTTTTGGCTTTTATGGGAAAACTGAAATATTGTGTTTCTGAACTGCTTTTTCTCTACCTTTTCTAGGTTGATGATCGATTTTTTTGGAATAAATATATGATACAAGATCTTACTGAGATTGGTGTGAGTAGTTGTTTTTAAAATGTCCTAAATTTGTAATTGTTAAGTGAGTGTTTTTTAATGGTATTAAAATAAATTTTATTTATCTTTTTACTTATATTTTAATTTTTTTAGAGACAGAGCCTCACTCTGTTGCCCAGGCTGGAGTGCAATGGCACGATCATAGCTCTCTGTAGCCTGGAACTCCTGGGCTCAAGTGATCCTCCTATCTCAGCCTCCTAAGTAGCTGGGACTACAGGCACGTACCACCATGCCCAGCTATTTTTTTTTTTTCTTTTATAAAATAAATTTTAAAATCTCACTGGAATGTTTTCCCCTATAGAATGGGAATCATTTAGCTAGGGAAAACCAAGGTGTTATTTTAAGGCACTTTACAATTCTATTGCCTAGCCATAGGCCTATCTTTTTCAGCAGGTTCCTATAGGATAGGAGTGGTTTAAGACTGTGGAGCTAATGTCTGTAGCATTCCTGTAAGAGGTATTTTGTTTGTACTGCGAATGTTGAAGCTCAGTTTTCCTATAATGATACCAGTCATTTACCTTCCTTGACCTCTGTTTTCTCACCTGGGAATGGGAGTAGACAAATCTCTAAGGCCACTCCAGTGCTGCTAGTATTCGATTCAGGGAAGACACAAAATATGGTGACATTATTGCATGAAGTTCCTTCTGGTTTGATGATTACTTTCTTCCTCAACTCTGTTGCATATATTGGAAAATTATGACTGTCCAAAGACAGTTTGTTCATTCGATCAACAGATATTTATGGAAGGCCTGCTGTGTGCCACTTACTGTTTTGGACACTTAAACAGAGCAGGCAAATAGCTGAATAGGGCCATGTATTTTTTTCTTAACCTTTCAGAAATTTCAAAGCTGCTTTCTTGCTGTTTCTCCCCCTTAGTGGTGGTTAGCATAAATGATTTTTATTTTATCTAGCGGTGTCTGCCACCAGATATCTATCATGCCTCTATTGAGAATGAGGCATGAGATTGTTTCACTTCTGTTTATGATGCTGATCGAACTATGACACCAAAACCCAGTGATAGAGGAGAAAATAAGGGCATCTGTAATGAGCGTTTGTCCTGTATGCTGACAGTATTGAGCTCTAATAATGTTTTGCAGAGTTTTTGTCAGAATGCTTTTCCATTACCGTTTAAAACTGACAACTTGAAATAAAGGTGACATTTGTCAACATACATTTCTCTGTTTTGCATTTATTGCTAGAACAAAAATATAAATCATGGGAATGGTGATAAGAAAAATGAATGCAGATAGACCCTTCACCTCACTGTTTTCAACTCTAGCAGCCTTCCTGAG
Organism: Indri indri; assembly: GCA_004363605.1. NCBI lineage: Eukaryota > Metazoa > Chordata > Mammalia > Primates > Indriidae > Indri > Indri indri. Next base: position 2,520 of record RJWJ010028054.1, read on the forward strand.
ATCCTATCTGCAGGCCTCAGAAAACAAAACAAAACTGTGAGATAGGACCTAGAGTATCTGGTGATGGAAGAGGATGTGGATTTGGAGTTAATGCTGAGATTAAGGCTGGGTACTGCTTATGGAGATAAGAGGGAAAGCAGGACTCCAGAACGACTGTTTGGAGCATTTTTTTATCCTGTTCTGTCTGTGCATGCCGTCAGCTGAGAAATCTGAGTATTCTGAGTCTGAAAGACAAAGAAGAGGGAATCTTTAATCAATACTCTCCTAATTATATTGGATGACATTTTAAAATAAGACATTTATGGAAAGGAACTTTTTTCTGGTTCATTTACTACTTAGATTTTAGCTTGGTGAAGCAAGTTTTTTTCTACACTAGAAAATAAAGTAGACCTACGTGTTTCATAATAAAGTGATCAGAGTTGGCTGTATTTTATTAAAGGCTTAGTACAATTGGGAGTTGAGAATCAGTCTTTAAGCTTTATTTTTCTATACCAATAGGAATAATCATGATAGCTACATTTGTTAAATACTATGTGGCAGGCATTCTGTTAAACACTTGATTTGTATTATCCATTTAATCTTCACAACAACCTTGTGAGGTAGTTGTTATTTCTATTTCACAGAGGAGGACAGTGAGGCAAGTGAGGGTGGTTCCCCTTGGTGAGTTAATAAGTGGTGGAGCTTGGATTTGTACCCAGCAGTTTGACTTCTGTGCTGTGTTCCCTCTCAGTCAGCTCTTTCTGAATTACGACCATAAAGAAAAGGAGAGAGACCCTCCCTCCTTCCCTGCTTTCCATAGTGTTCTCCAACAAGCAGAAAATACGGTTGAAGGATAGGTTTCTGCTTCTCATAAACTGACAAACATATGCTGGCTACTGTTTGGATTTAAGAAAGTAGCAGTGCTGTACAGAATAGAAACAATATGATGTTAATATTATTTACAGACACCGGATGTGGACTTTTGGATTATCCCCATTATCCAAGGTTTTGTGCAGATTGAAGAACTTGTGGTTAATTATAATGAAACGTCAGATGATGAGAAAAGCAGCCCAGAGACCCCCCCTCAGGAGTCCACCTGTGTAGATGACATTCACCCACGATTTCTAGTGGCTCTCATTTCACGCCGAAGTAGGCACAGAGCAGGTGAGTAGAGGGCTGTAATAGCGTGCAAATCAAATCCTGGCAAGAATGGAAGAGCTGCAGATGTGTTGAAATGCTAATGACAATAATGGATTTGGAAGCATAGTTGGCCTCAAAGTGCTTGGTGACTCAAATACTGTGCAGTAATTGGAGACTAATTTTTGAGGAGGGGTGAATAGGGGAGTGTTAGCAAAATGAGAAAGAAAAGGAGGTACATAGTAAATATATAGAGAGAAGAGAAGAAAATCACTTGGGATGTGCTTTTGAATACCAGCATTCCAACTGACAGCCTGTATCAGTGAAAAATCCTTCCTGAGTGCTAATACCTTTGGGAAAACTCTTCTCTGTTAGTTCAGAGGAACTATCTCAGCTTCAACTTGTTAAAAACAATGATGCATACAGTTATGATTTGGGGTAAGTTGATACTGTTCTGCTTGGCAGTTGCACATTGAATCCCCAAGGCTTTCCTGGAAGATATACATTTCATTAGGAAGCATAATCCAGTCAGACTAAATAAATTTTTAAAAATGTTGCTGAATTCTGTTTTAAATTTTTTCAGGAATGCGTTATAAACGAAGAGGTGTGGATAAAAATGGAAATGTTGCAAATTATGTGGAGACAGAGCAGTTAATTCACGTTCACAATCATACCCTGTCATTCGTTCAAACACGAGGCTCTGTGCCTGTCTTTTGGAGCCAAGTTGGATATCGATATAATCCAAGACCTCGTCTGGACAGAAGTAAGCACGTCCAGTATTTGGTTTGCAAATGATGATTTCAGAGAGAAGATTTTTTTAAAAATTAGATACTTGATAGGTTTGGATTTGCTTTACCAGCTACTTCATTCAAAATAATAATTTGTATTGGGAAATATAATAATAATCACTGGAGTAAGTCATTGACTAAGTCATTTATTTAACAGTAAAAAATTTCTTTAATAAAGCAAAACAACTTATTTCACAGATTTAAATTGCTGTTTCTTTAGAGAATACTCTGTTGAATGTTCAACCTTGGAAAAGAGTAAATATAGAAAATATTTATAGAAGCAGGAAATGTCTTAAGATGGAATCTACCAAAAATCAATAAGATGCCTTTGCTCAAATATTTCTTCCTAACAGTTTTTTTTTTAATATTGAGCATTTAATTTCTTCCAATATTTTAACTTTAGTATTGGAATAGCTAAGTCATTTAAATCTAATAAGATTACTAAATGAAGTTGATTTTTAAAAATAGTTATATTTGTCTCTCAAAACTCAATTTGTATTTGTGAGAGTTCAGTATAACTTCATTTTTTAAAATGCTTTATAGGGGTTTTTATTCTTTTATTATAAGCCACATAAAACCTTTTCGGAGAAGTAGACTGATACATAATCTCATAATTTCAAAGTTTGCACTTTCAGATGTGTTTTAGTTTAGTCTAATAGGGAAAAAAAATCAGATCTTTGGCTTAACATTTCATTTTAAAATGATGGTTTTAAGACAATCTTGTTACATTTGGGCTGTCAATAAATTATTTAAAAGTAAGAGTAAAGATGGAATAGACTCTGATATCTGTTTTAAACATGGGAAGGAAAAAAAGATTTTGTATCACTTCTTTGTAGGTGAAAAGGAAACTGTTGCCTATTTCTGTGCCCATTTTGAAGAACAACTGAAAATTTACAAAAAACAGGTGGGCTTTGATCTATAGTAGTAAATATTCCTTAATATTTATAAATGACTGTGTATCTCTTTAAATTTCATGAAAATAACATTGTACTGTTCATAATTAAGCAAAGCAGCATTTATCACGAAGTTAAACACATAAGCTAACAGTATTCTTAATATTCTCTAAGAATAATCATTGAGTCAGATACTTTAGACTGTGTTTGGATAACATAAAGAGATTAAACTGCTATCAGTTAATTATTACAATCCAAGAAGTATCTAGACTAAGAATTGAAAGTCATCTCTCGGTACCACCTATAGTTCTACTTCCTGGAGATAACAATTTGATGTGTATCTTTCAATGTCTTTTTTTCTCTGCCCATATGTATTCATACACTCAATACAGGAATGCAGTCATATAAACCAAAATCAATTGAAAACTGTTAGGTGAAGTACAAGTTGAATCATTTCCATACAAGATTAATAGGTAACAGTCAGTAATGCTCTTATCCATTAGTAATGACTAGTCTGAATGTGTAATGCCATGGAATGTATAATGAACGTGTAATGCATTTTTCTTACAGCAACAGAAATAAAACAGGAAGAAGTAGCCTAAAATGTAATAAACTTACAACAAGATACCATATAAATGGAGGAAAAAAAAAAAAGACTTACTGAAGAACACAAAAGAAAACCTGACTTAAATGGAGAGGAAATACCATGTTCCTGGAAGGGAAGACTCAATATTGAATAGATTTCAGTTCTTCCCAAATTAATAAATAGATATTATGCAATCCCAAACAAAGTGTCAGGGAAATAGAAAGCAAACCCTCAGATTTAGGAAATTTATGAAGTCTGATAATAAGAGATAAAGGCAGGTATTTGGGTTTCAAAAGGAGAATTTCACATTGTTAGGAGGAACATAAGTTGGTACGCCATTTGGTATAGTATTATCTATTAAATTAAACATGCTTATACTGTTTAACCCAGTGATTTTACTTTTTGAAAACTATCCTACATTCCCTTTACAAAAATCAGTTAAGATGGATTATGGATCTAAATGTGAAAGGTTAAACAATAGAGCTTTTGGAGGAAAATATAGAACATCTTTTTGACCTTGAGTCTTAAATATTACTTAAGAAAGGACTATTGTCCCATGTTTTCAATGTATTGTTATTTATTACATATTTTATTAGTTTAAAAAAGGGTAATGACCATTTAAGAAATAGTTTTTGTTTTAAAAACAATAACAGTATAATGAAAAACATTGATAAATTTGACTTTAAATTTATTTTTATTAAAACTTTATCATTTATTAAAACTTTATTAAATTATAAATACTAAAATACTATAAATATTATTTATTAAAACTTTGTTAAAATTAAATAGGACTTTAGCCATGATGAAAACAATTGATAAGTTTGATTTTATTAAAATAAAGAACTTCTGTTTATTAAAAGACATGATTAAGAGAATGGAAAGGCAGTTCACAAAGTGAGAAGATATTTAAGATTTTTTGTTGCCTATACGTGACAAAGATCTCATATCTAGAGTATATTTTTTTAAAACTTTAAAGCCATTTGAAAAGATGTGCAACCCAAAAGAAGACTGTACAAAAGAATTGAGCAGATTCTTCATGAACCATTATATCCACAAAGCCAATAAACATATGAAAAGATGTTCTACTTCAGTAATTATCAGAGAAATGCAAATTAAAACCACCACTCACACAGTGGAACGGCTAAAATAAAAATGATGGGAAATACCAAGTTTTGGCAAGGATGTAGAGCAACTGGAACTTTAATAGATACAAATTTTTATTTATCCAAGAGAAACATGTCCAATCAAGGAGGCATGTACAAGAACATTCATTGTAGCATAGAAACAACCACATTGCTCATCCGGAAAACAGCAGGTAAATAAAGTATGGTATATCTCAAGGATTGAATATAAATGCTTAAAAAGAATGAGGTAGATCGATGTGTACTTACATGGAAAGATCTTAAAATCACATTGTGGAGTGAGAAGAGAAAACGCTATAATGGCATATGGTATGATAACCATTTAAAAAAATCCCACAAAACAAAATCGTGTCATTTTACATGTATGTGGTTATCTTCCATCTATTCCATCTATGTCTACACACATATGGCATGCACATTTACATAGAAATGCATTATGTGAGCTGAAAGGGCATACACCCAGCTGATAACAGGAGTTACCTCCAGGGAGGGCTATGAGATTGGGTTGTGGTCAGAAGGATTTTACCTTATTCTACATTTGAATTTCTTTCAATGTGAATAAATTAGTGTATTAGCAATATGTTTAATTATAAGTGTTGATAGTTACAAAGAATAAACCACATTTTGAATATAACACATAATCTTAAAAATGAGACAGTACTAACGTGTGTAAGCAAAGGAAATAACCACTTCCCACACTTGTCCCTGTTCCCTGTTGACTTTCGCATCAATTTTATAGGTGTGCGTATTGAGCAGACACTTTCTGATTTCTAACAGTACCCCAGCAGTGTTCATTTATCTACCTTCTCCTGGGTAATTACTTTCCAGGGCGCTGGGCCCACAGTTGGTCTGACTCAGCTGTGGTGACACCATTGCTCTTGCCAGTGATTGGTTTAGGCGTGGGCCTGTGTGTGTTCACTGGGGATTTGGCCAGTGAAGTATGATGTGGGGGTACTGTCCCATAGGAGGCTTCTGGGGGAAAGGTTTCCTGCTCTAATAAAAAGAGACACAGGAACCAGTAGTCCCTCTGTGGTTGCTGTGTCTGGGTTTGATGTGGAACTGCTGCAGCTATGTCAAGACTGTGAAGGAACTAGTCCCAGGATAAACAATGAGCTGGCAGAATAAATGTACTGGGAACCACTGAATTAAGCCATTCTAGAACATTCTACCTCCAGACTTGTTCTGAGATTTGAGTCAATTATTTGTCATTTGCAGGAAAAAACACCTTGGCACATGCATATAAACAATTCAAAACAGAAGTAAAAAGAGGGCCGTACCATAGATACTATTCTGCACCTGTTTTCACTTAAGATCTAATGGCTGTTATTTAATCATTTCTCCATTGGTAGACCTTTAGGATATACTAGTTATTTTTTTTTTTTTTTGAGACAGAGTCTCACTCTCTTGCCTGGGGCGAGTGCCGTGGCGTCAGCCTAGCTCACAGCAACCTCAAACTCCTGGGCTCGAGCAATCCTACTGTCTCAGCCTCCCGAGAAGCTGGGACTACAGGCATGCGCCACCATGCCCGGCTAATTTTTTCTATATATATTTTTTAGCCGTCCGATTAATTTCTTTCTATTTTTGGTAGAGACAGGGTCTCGCTCTTGCTCAGGCTGGTCTCGAACTCCTGAGCTCAGAACGATCCGCCCGCCTCGGCCTCCCAGAGTGCTAGGATTACAGGCGTGAGCCACCGCGCCCGGCCTATACTAGTTATTTTTGCTATTATAAAAATTTTTCAGAGGCCGGGTGTGGTGGCTCACGCCTGTAATCCTAGCACTCTGGGAGGCTGAGGCGGGCGGATCATTTGAGCTCAGGAGTGCGAGACCAGCCTGAGCAAGAGCGAGACCCCGTCTCTACTAAAAAAATAGAAATTAACTGGACAACTTAAAAAAAAAAAATATATAAAATTAGCTGGGCATGGTGGTGCATGCCTGTAGTCCCAGCTATTCGGGAGGCTGAGGCAGAAGGATTACTTGAGCCCAGGAGTTTGAGGTTGCTGTGAGCTAGGCTGACACCATGGCACTCACTCTAGCCCGGGCAACAAAGCGAGACTGTACCCGCCCCCCAAAAAAAATCTTCAGAAAACATCTTTTATTTATTTGGGACACAAATGTCCCAAAATAAATACATTCCTGGAAATGACATTGCCGGATCAAACAGTATATATATTTAAGGTTGATACTGACCACTCTGTTGCTCTCAAAAAGATCAAACCAGTTTTTACTCCCAGCAACAGTAGGGGCCAGTGCCCATTCCCCACATATACACCAATGCTGTCTGTATTTAGGATTCACATTTGTCTGTGTAGAGGTGAAAACTAGTTTTCTGTTTTAAAATTTGCATTCCTTTGACTATTAAAAAACTTACAGTTTCATATTTATTGGCTATTTGTATATTTTCTCACGTGAATCTCCTGTATCCTTTATCTACTTTTTTCCCTTATCGAATTTATAGTACTCTTTATATATGATTGGTTTTTATGTTGCAGATATATTCTGCTGGATATTACTTTGATTTTTTTTTTTTACCTTTGCTTATACCGTCATTTGGTACACAGGCTTAAAATTTTTATGTTACCACATCTGCCCATCTTTTCCTTTATGCCCTCTGACTTTTATGTTATGCTTAGAAAGTCATGCCCCACCCTACAATTAAGAAAACATTTAAATTTTCTTCTAGCTTTTTTGTAACTTGAAGAAAAAAATATTTAGATCATTAATGCATCTAGAATTTTGTGCAGAATTAATGAGATGTTGGGAGCTGATGTAAGCTTCTCCCCACTCCCCATATAGACAATTATCCCAATACCATTTATAGAATAGTCCATATTTGCCTCCACAGTGGTCTTGTTAGCATATCTTAGATTCCTCAGTGTACATAGATTTGTCTCTGGGCCATCAGTCCTGTTCTCCTGAGTCATTTATCTGTTTCTACACTAGTGCCACAGTTTCAGTTGCTATAGATTTAGAGTATATTTTGCTCTCCAATGGGGCAAGTCCCCCTTTATTATTATTAGTTTCCAAATTTTTTCCACATATTTACTCTTACAGATGAACTTTAGAATTAACTTGTCAAGTTGATAAAAAGATCCTGATTGAATTTTGGTTGGGATTGTTGAGTGTATAGATTAATTTGGGGAAACTTGACATCTTTACAATATTGAATCTTGCCATCCATCAACATGGTATGTATCTCTATTTATTCAGGTTTTCTTTTATGTATTTCAGCAAAGTTTTATAGTGTTCAGTATGCAGGTTTTATATATTTCTTTTTAAATTATTCCGGATATTTAAAATATTTGCTGTTATAAAGGACCTTGTTTTCATTATGTATTCTAATTGGTTATTGCAGATATATAGAGAAATTATTAATGCTACTGATGTAAGCAATTCTGGTAAACTTAAATTTATGAAACAAATGAAAATTTAATTTTATAGGGAAAAATTAATGCTTGAGTGGATTACTTTCTAAGCATGGTTATAAAATATTTCTAAAACATAATTCCAAATAAATCATTTAAGAATCACATTCTGATTCTAATGTCTAATTAAATTTAATTTTTTTCTTTATTTGTACAGGTTATTATTAACTTGGTAGACCAGGCAGGAAGGGAGAAAATTATCGGTGATGCTTACCTGAAGCAAGTGTTGCTCTTTAACAACTCACACCTCACTTATGTTTCATTTGACTTCCACGAGCACTGGTAAGATGACTTCCTGAGATGAATTTTGATCAGTTGCAATGTTCGTGGTGGATGCTGCCCCAGGGACCTTAGCTTCTCTTCTCTGCTGGGAAGAAAAAATTTTTTCTCCTCGTTAGAAAGGGAAGTGTAGCATTTGTTTACTTAGTCTTAATTTTCATACGGGCCTTATTTTCGCTAAAATTTTGAGTTAATTGTTGCCAAAATATTTAGTCTTTCTCTTCCAAAATGACGTGGAGACTTAGAGTTCCGATTTTACTTTGATCACACCGGTTAAAGAACTTATGGCGCATTTCCTTTCTGCTTGAGTCTGAGCAGAAATAATAGAGTTTCCTTACTTAAAAATTACCCAGCTGGCTCACATTCATGCTCTGTTAGTAATATTTCTTTCCCTGTGGATAAGCTGCACTAGAGTTTGCTCTGGAAAAACAACAATCCGTGAATCATTTTGATAGTGTTTTTAACTTGTGTGTATTCTGAGAACAAGGTTCTTTTGTCATAATCCTGACTCTAATTTGGGTTAATTTACCTAGGTATTAGAAATTTGATGGGGGAAGAAGCTTTTGATATCTGTAATAATACATTTCAATGTATTCTTAAGTGTGCTTTTTTCCACAATGCAGATTAATTAAAAACATTTTTTATATAATTGTCCATATAATATGTAGTAGTAACAACCTCATATATATACCGTAATAATTCTCTTTTAATTTTTCCAAGCTACCTTAAATGTCATATCTTAAGTTTTCAAAAAATAATTCTATTATCATATTAAAGATTTTTTTCTTTCCTTTGGCATGGGCTTTAGCCGAGGGATGAAGTTTGAGAATGTTCAAACACTCACAGATGCCATTTATGACATTATTCTGGACATGAAGTGGTGTTGGTGGGTATTTCATAACAACTCATTTTGACAAACTCTTGGTCTGTGAAATACATGTATCTGTCTAGTACCACTAAGCATTAAAATAATAGCAGCATGCTGAGAAAGCTTTGTTTGCTCTGCTTCCCAGTTCCTATTCTTTTTTTCAAGAGAATGTCATTGATCGTAGGCAGTGTTAGCTTTGAACAGGGAGAAGGTGTCATGCAGTTGGGCAAAATGAAGTGAAATGCTCTGCGGCCGTTCTTTAAGGACATAAGTTTATTTCTTCTCTCGCTCTGTGGTCCACATTTTATCTTTCTCCTCTTTCTCACCATCCCTAACATGGCTTAGAGGTACTTAGTCTTAGTTTTTAGGCATTTCACAATTACCAGAAAAGGGAAATGATTCTCAGACTATAGGAGGTATAAATTGGCTTAAAGGACAGGAGAGAACATTCGATTAGATTTTAAGACTATGCGGGTAGCCAGAGAAATTAGATGAGCAAGGCTTGCTGCATGACTCCTCCCTGGGTGGTAAAGTAAATTAGGCTTTTTCAGATAGTTGAGATGCATTTTTACTTTGAATCAAAAGGAACAAGATGTGTTTTAAAGTGCCTTCTGGTTTTTAAGTGTGTAGGAAAGCATAATTTGGAGTTGTGTCAGTTCTGCCTAGTAGCTGTAGGACTTGGAAAAAGTCACTCTTTCTTCCCCTCAGGTGTGTGTTTTTTTAAGTGGGGATAATAACATATTCCTTGCCAAGTTATTGTGTAATTTAATAATGTCTATAAAGGACTCAGTAATGCCTGGCACATAATGGTATTCCAAGCAAATTGATAGCTAATGCTGCTGTTATTATTGTTATATTTAAAGAAGTATCTTTTGAAAAACCTATTAAAGTATTTTATATTGTTAAATAATCCATACTATTTTTGAAAAGGGTTGACGAAGCTGGGGTAATATGTAAACAAGAAGGGATTTTTCGCGTTAACTGTATGGACTGCCTGGATCGCACCAACGTGGTTCAAGCTGCCATTTCAAGAGTGGTCATGGAACAACAGGTAATTTAGAGCCTGTTGGATTGTAAATACTCATTTTATAAATGCTTTTTTCATGAATACCCAAAAAACTAGAATCTTTTTCTTATTCTTTCTCTTTTTTCCCCAATACTTGCATTATGAGAATTATTTCAAAATCAAATGATCTGTAGAACACTTATACAACCATCCTTATTGCATTAAAACTTGGAAATAACAACATTCATTAGAAATAAGATGAACAAAGTGGCATTTTCTTAATTATTTCAAAAATGTGAGGGCCAACATTTTAAAATCTGTTGGATGGCATTGTGTGTTCATTTACCTTTTTCCTCTCACTGCCAAACTCACCCTTCCTGTGTTTGGGACTGGGAGTCTGCACACACTTCTGCCTAGACTGCTGGCTCTGCCAATAGGGGGCGCCAAAGGAAGACCATGAGGCAGGAGGAGGAAAAAGGCACAAGCCCCCCTTCACCTGTTATTCCTGTCGGCAGCTTGTTGGTTCCTTTGACACCATAAAACCAGCCTCTTCCTTTTATGCCCCAGCCCTAGGGGTGACAGCTGCTTCCTTCATTGTCGTCCATCATCTCTGTTACCTCAGTGTCCCCTTTTAGATTTTCAGTCCTCCAAGATCTGGATGAAAAAGTCCCTGTATTAAATTCCTAAGGTAGAAATACCTAGCATGGTTTCTAGTTTTGTTTGTTATAGAACCTTGTGACTATTCTTTGAGGACGTGAATCTGTTCCTCTAATGTAGCATTTAAGCAGCCAGGTTTGAGTTCAAGCCCTGGCTCTATTGCATACTAGGTGTTGACTCTGTACAAAGAACTTAATCTCTCTAAACCTCAGTCTCATCATCTTTAAAATGGGGGAAATAACAGTATTGATCACATAGGGTTGTTATGATGATTAAATGAGATAATTTATGTAAAAGCCTTGGCACAGTTAACATTTACTGGGCACTTGACTACTCTGCTGCTATTAACATTATTACTGTTTCTTTTTTTTCAATCATGCTGTGATCAGATAATACCATTGTTTCTATGTGCTTTTTTGATAGATTCACTACATAGGCAAATTTAAAACAAAGACAAAATATAATAGTATGATCCTACACATTAAAACTTATATCAAAACAGTATATTTCATTATATTTATTCAGCTGTAGCATTTCATAAAGCTTTCAAGCAGTGCTTAATTTTTTAAAAGTATGAAAAGACCATTTTTTAAAATTTAAGGGTCCTGAATTGTATATGAGTATGTTTCCTTTTTTCTGCAGTACATGTTTTATGCTATGGTTTCCTGACCCATATATAGTTAATCCATCAATGTGTTCATTTCAGCTGAAAAAATTAGGTGTGATGCCCCCAGAGCAGCCATTACCTGTGAAATGTAATCGGATCTACCAGATAATGTGGGCTAACAATGGTGACTCCATTAGCAGACAGTACGCTGGGACAGCTGCTTTGAAGGTAAATACCTGCAGCAAGCATTTGTGGATCATTTTGTAGGACACAGGGTTAAAAAGGTACGTGGGCTACAGGTATTAGGTCTGGGTAGTTGACTCCTTTCTGGAATGTTTCGCTAAGGCAGGGGTCAGGAACCAGGTAATGTGACTCCAGCAGGACACCCATTAGAACAGAGGGAGAAGGGGGGCTGTGTGGACCCGAGGAGGATATGCTGTCTTGGGAGGGGCCAGTTTGCTGTTTCTTGTGAGGTCCTGTGTTGTCAGATCTTCCAGTTTTTCAAGGGGGTCTGGAAATCGAGAATTTTATGTGAAATGATTAGTTTTCAAAATTGTGTACAGGCAAAACATGTCTGCTGGTGGGATTAGGCCCCCAGTATGATACTTTGTCTTCTCTGAGTTTGTATCCCATCCCTGCCTCTTACCAGCTTTGTAACCTGGGACTAGTTGCTTAATCTGTCTCATTTGTCAAATGGGAGTAATACTAGGCCTAGTTCAAAAGATTGTCATGGGGTTATATTCATTAATGCATCAGAGTAAATGCTGAAGAAATGTGGGTTATAATAACAAAAAATATTGTTATTGTAAATAAAGTCTTTCGAAGATCCTACACAGATAGTCTTCTCACAATTTTAAGTTAAATGTAAAATATATTCCCTAGTAAATAGTCCCTCTGAGGGCATGCCCTTTGTGGGCAATAGGAAGTGGTTGAATTAGTTTAAATTAGGTTTATGTTAATCATTCTTTAAGGTGATGGTTCATTTCAGGATATTTCTTATAACAAATTGTACCATCAAGGACTCAACAGGCAATCAGATAGTCTCTCTTTTTGGTTGAATGATAAATATCAGAAGCATTTTATTAAATAAGGGAAGTAAACTTTAGAAGTCCTTGTACAAGTTATTGTTTAATAAGAGAAATACTTTTTTTTTTCCCTTTGAATTTATTAAACTTCTTTGGGATCAGCATTCATGCCTCTCTCTCTTCTGGAGCAGATTCTCGTTGCTACACTAATATTCCCTGTGAATGGGCTAACTGGCAGCATGTTCTTCCTAAACTGTCAGATTTAGAACAAGGCCTGAGATTTCTGAGATTGCCTTGGGTAGAAATAGTGGGGTTGGAATGAGGAAAAAGAGAGACTATACCTTCCTTGCCTCAAGTTTAAGTCATCACCTCTCTAGGGACTTCCTGTGACACCTTTGTTGTGAAAAGCAAGGGAAACAAAACAATTTAAATTTTCATTGGATTGTTCTACAGGTGATTGTAATATTCAGCGAGGTATGGAAACCCCTGATCTTGCTCTCTGTCTGCATCTACACATACACACAGGTTAAAGCCTATTCTAATAAACTCTAGGGAACTGTCCACATTTTGTACATCAGAAATTTGGTTTTTGAATATTATACCGATTTGAGGCTTGAAATCTTTATTGTTTTTGTGTTTGTTATATAATTGGTTTTGACCTGTAGATTCTAGAAATTCTACAATTTGCCAGGCTTTATACACTAAAGCACTATCTGACTGTGAAGACCTGATGCTACAAATAGCATGTTTAATTATTTGACATACTTGGATCAGAGTCAAATACTAGTAGATATTTTAATTTAACTACACTATTTGAAAATTATAAAAGTTGTAGTTTGGAAATTATAAAAGCCTATAGAATTCCAGTCTTGAACTGAAAGCCCACAACTGATTTTGGGAGAACATTCTTGTGTTTGAATAAATGGTCAAAATACCTTTTTGTTTGACAGGGTGACTTTACCAGGACAGGTGAAAGGAAGTTAGCAGGAGTTATGAAAGATGGAGTTAACTCAGCAAATAGGTATTACCTCAATCGATTTAAGGATGCTTATAGGCAAGCTGTTATAGGTAAGGAACAGAAATGTCTTTCTTTCCATAAAATTTATTATTCCTTCTGTGACTAACATTTTACAGAAACCAACTTCATTAACATAACTCATGTTTTGTAATATACTTGTATTTCTATATTGGGCATCTTACCCAATAAATCAAATTCAAATTTTTAGAAGATTAGAGTTTGAAATAGTTTTGACTGGAGCAACAAAAGAAGCCATTTCCATACATAATTGTCGGTTTGCTATTCTCATGATGGAAGGCAGGATTTGAAGCTCCTGGGGTGTGGAATAAGTGCCCTAAACCACAGCAGTTAAGAACTTCATATTCTGCTGGCTTTCCTGTTATGCAAGGCTAAGAAAACTGGGTGGTTTTTCTCTTCCTGTATGCCATTTATCTTGTGTTCTTGATGTGGACAAATCCACTGTCCTTTTCTGTAGCATGGTTTAACAGGATTGTACAGATTTAGAGATTATCCTAACCAACTTATCATTTTTTAGAAGAAATGGAAGGGTAGATGACCCAGTAGAGTTTATGCATTGACATGTTTTTAATTTAATTTTCACGAAAATATTACCTTATACGATTAAAGTAAATGGAGAATATTCTGGATTAGAACCAAATGTAACATAGCTGATCCATGGTCCCCACGAATCTTTTTAAAATCCCATTTTTCACCTGATTATTTAGCATACACATTAGTCTAATAGGGCCTAGGTACAAGCCACTTAGGAATTTCTGATGTAAAGACGACGTTTGATTTATTTGCCTGAGATGGGGGGTGGGGGTGGGTGGTGTGTGCTGTTGACTGCAGAATAGCACAGGGTTTAGCAGTTTATTTAAGGGAAAAATAAGATACCATGCTTCCACTGGTTGATCTAGCAACTGACTTTTGTCACTGAGGACCCACGTTCTCAGTTGTCCTCCCCCCAGTTCAGCCGTCCATAGCGTCAGCTTCATCCTGATCCCCGCTGAAGCTGCTCTCCTCAAGGTTGAGAGAGAGAAGGAAGTGGCAGTCTGGGCTCCTCATTCCCTTTGTTAGGACCAGTGGTTGGCAGATCCTCTTTCCCAGAAGCCTCCTTGATGCCCCACCAAGAGGAACTTACTAATAGTTTGTCTATCCAGATCTTTTGCTTATATTTTAAATTGGCTTTTTATTATTGAGTTGTAGGAGTTCTTTCTATATTCTGGATACAAGTCCCTTACCCATTAAATGAGTTGTAGATATTTTCTCCTGTGGGTTATCTTTTCACTTTTGTGATGGTGCCCTGTGAAACACAAAAGTTGTTAATTTTGATGATGTCTAGTTTGTCTATTTTTTCTTTTGTTGCTTATGATTTTAGTGTCACATCTGGAAAATTATGCCTAATCCAATGTCACAAAGATTTGTGTGTGTGTTTTCTTCTAAGGGCTTTATAATTTTAGGTCTTACATTCTCTTTTGTTTTTTAAAAATATATTAGTAAACTAAGATGATGATCGATATTAACACTTCCACCCTAGATTTGATGCAAGGCATTCCAGTGACAGAAGATCTTTATTCCATATTTACCAAGGAGAAAGAGCATGAAGCTTTGCATAGGGAAAACCAGAGAAGCCACCAGGAACTAATCAGCCAGCTCTTACAGAGTTACATGAAGTTACTACTGCCTGATGATGAAAAGTTCCACGGGGGCTGGGCCCTCATTGACTGTGACCCCAGGTGAGTTGGACTTGTTTCCTGATGACTAATTTGCTTAATTTCTGATGATGTAAGTTGTCATGATTAACGCTAGCAGTTGTCCATAAAGCTGTGGGCATGGATGCATGGTGTGTGGAAATTTCCAATATGGGGCTGGTACTAAGGCAAGCTGATTGAGGCACTCGCCATACATACAAAATTAAGCGGGTGCTAAAACCTCAGTAATGAAGGGAAATATTTTAAGGCAATATTTGATTTTTTGAAATTCAAATTGGCAAACTACAGCCTGCAGCTGGCTTTGTGGGTCCACCTCCTCCCCTGCACCTCTAGAATCTAGGTTTATTGTATTAATGTACTGTACGTAAGTAAATGCTACAAGAGGCACAGCGATGCTGGCTATTTTTATCAGTTACGAAGTGGTTCTGGCCTTTCATAAAATAAAAAGGCCAACTAATACTTAACATTTTTTTTTTTTTTAAACAAAAAGCATCCAGTTTCAAGTAGTTCTTCAAAATATCAACGAACAGTGTCATCTAAATTTATCCACCAGATTGAATGCTTGCCTTTAGGCTGAAATCCAAAATGATGATTTTCAATATTATAAATCAGAAACATTTCAGGAAATTCTAGACCAACCTCTGAGAATAAAGCACTGTATTTAGATTTTATCTTATACATTTCATGTATTTTTAATAGAAGGGGCATAAAATAAGCTTAAAGTACAATTAAATGCAAGATAGTATTTTATATACTTTTGTTTTTTTGGTTTTTTTTTTTTTTTTTTTGAGACAGTCTCACTCTGTCACCTGGGCTAGAGTGCAATGGCATCATCGTAGTTCACTGTAACCTCAAACTCCTGGGCTCAAGTGATCCTCCTGCCTCTGCCTCCCGAGTAGCTGGGACTGCATGTGTGCGCCACTGTGCCTGGCTAACTCGTCTGTTTTCTATAGAGATGGGGTCTTGCTCTTGCTCAGGCTGGTCTCAAACTCCTGGCCTCAAACAATCCTCCTGCCTTGGCCTCCCAGAGTGTTAGGATTACAGGCATGAGCCACTGTGCCTGGCCCAGTATTTACATGTATTAAAATGAATAAAGCACAACATTGGCTATAGATTCATAGAGAAACCTTCCATGACTTTAATTTCATGGATTTTTTCCACTTTGATACTAAATATATGGATGGATGTAATTTGTAGACTTTAAAAATAAGAGATGAAGTTTTCTGTACACACAACTTAGCAGAAAACTTGTGTTCTTTTAAGCCATTTGGTAAAAATACTTGATTCATGTTTTTTTAAATAGCAGCAAACTTAATGTAGCACCAAAAAGAAGAGAAAGTATTAATACTTTTAATTCCCATTCAGAAATAACTGCAGGCAATATACCTTCATTTTGCTGGAGTTTTCACTCTGCACTTCAATTTTTTTTAAAGGTGTCATGATTGTCAATATCATCTTCCTTAGGGCAAGTATTTTTATTTCTACTATGGGATAACTGAAACTGGGAAGAACCAAAAGGTTTATTTTTAATGCTGGCTACCATTTTGTAGGGTTGCATTGCCTCTAATTTGATTTCCAATCCTTTAATTCTTATGGAAAGTTGGTACCCTGGGTGAGAAGTATAAAACAATATAAAGTGTGTATAGTTATGTTATTTAAAGCTTGCAACAAAATTTGGGTAAGCATGCTTTGTTAAGGGTCATTAGAAGCCTTTTGCAAAGATTCATAAAAACACTCATTTCTGGCAATTGGATTCATCAAAATAATCGTGAGACAAGAATAGTCTTCTAGGATAGGTTTTTAGGAAATCACTGTTGGGTGATTAGAGTTAGAGTGTCAATCTCTAAAGTTCTCAGCTATCAAATGCCTACCTCAGAAATACAACTGTGCTTCATTTTTTTTTTTCTTCATTAACATGATGCAAGGCTTCTCTTTTTTCCTGATTTTTGACTCCCACCCCTCTCCAGTGCCCAGTAATTACACTCCCTATTCCCTGTTAATCCAGCACTGATAACAGGGACCCAGAAGACTGTTCGTCTTCTTTGATTAAAGCTCCTGATGAAGAATAACTTACCATCAATAGCACATGCTAGATAGCAAGGGTCAGAACGTTTGTTTCCCTTTTGCTCGTTGCTGCATTTATGCTGTACAGGTGAGGAGTGTTTCTCAAAAAAGCAGTATCCACTCTTACTTCACTGAAAGTTAAGCAGGAACACATGCATTCATTGCATTCTCAGGTTTCCAGGAAGTGGTGCCTATGCCCAGAGATGATCAGTATGTATTTCCAGAGAATCTTACATTTCGTGATGGACATTCAAACCTTTAAGTTCATTTAGTTCTATCCTTGTTGCTGCCTCACCTGTAGGTGTTAACCTGGCCCAGGGTTCAGTGCCTGGTGACCCCAGTCAGGGGAATAGTGACCTCTATGTGCTCATTAAACATTAAATCCTAGGACCCTTGGTGCTTGTAGCTGTGCCACTGTGGGTCTCAGGCCAAACTTTCTGCTAAGTTTGCCTTTTAGGTGTATTTTTGCTTCTTCAACTTCTTTCTTTTCAGGATATCTTCAGTTGTGGGCCTCCAAGTCTCCTGACTGATTTCCAATTTGTTGTCAAATTCCTTCTCTTCCTCGGGTGTCGCTGCAC
Organism: Indri indri; assembly: GCA_004363605.1. Lineage (NCBI taxonomy): Eukaryota > Metazoa > Chordata > Mammalia > Primates > Indriidae > Indri > Indri indri. The sequence continues at coordinate 20,280 of RJWJ010028054.1, forward strand.
GATATTTTTGTCCTCTAATTCTTTTTTAGATGGTTGGTTGTCAAGAGTGATTGTGAGAGTATCCTTTGCCTGTTTGACTTGCCATCCTCATCCTCATCTTCTTCCTTGTGGTCTTTGTGTACAGAATAGGCCCATCAAAGTCATTGGCCAGTGATTCCCTTTGACCTTCGTCCTTTGGGACATGGAAAGATTTTGAAGATTCTGTAGTCAACACAGGAACCACTAGCTGAGGTGCTGCCTTCCCTGTCTTACTGTCGCTTGTGAAAAATGTTTGTTTTCTTCGCTAACTTGTGAGCTGGTGCCCGACGGAGAGTGGTTTTGTGTGTGATCTCTTCAGTGCAGAGAAGCTGACTTGAGTCTAAGGCAGAGACAGGCAGGGGGTGCTCCACTGCTACCAGGACAGCAGGAGTATCTGAGGGAATGACGTGGTGATTGTCAAGAGCAGGAGGGGGAGCAGGGGCATGGAGGGGCTACAGACTGGGGGGATTTGTGTGCGGTCTGCTCTTTAGCAACAGGCAGAACTGCTGAAGTGTGAGACTCTATACTCTGGTTCTAGAAAGATCTCCTCTAAGGCTGACCATGCCAGACTGGTTGCGTCTCACAGCGGTTAAGGTGTTGGCCTTCTGCTAGACTTTTCTTTTTCCCTTTGTGGTTCTCACAGTTTTGTTAGTGTTTTGCTAGAATCTGCTTTGAAGCTTTGGTACAGGATGAGGTGGATGGAGGAGTTAGTGCTGCTGCTTTGGAGCCAGTCGCTTCTCAGATCATGTTTTGGAAGGATAAGGTCTGCCTACCAGGAGTCCAGGAGTCTTGGTATTTTTTTTTTTTTTTTAATCGGAGGCACTTAATCACCCTGTGGCTGGTCCCAGCATGAGTCCCTTTTTGGGGGTTTAGGTTTGGGCTTGGACTTAAGAGCAGCTGGAGCAGAGTGGAGCAGGAGCTGCCAGTATCCCAGAGTGGTTTCCAGTGTTCTCTTCTGCCTTTTCTTTGAGAAGGTGGTGCTTTTTCAGATGCAGAGCCATTGCCTTTTTTCAGATCTTACTGCATTTTCCTCTCACATGGATGACTCTTCTGATGGGTGTCATGTGCTCATTTGAGTTTTCAAGTTAATTGTTATGTCTCCATCGTGATTAGACAATTTTTAAGAACTTCCTCATTAGCACCTCTTTGTTTTACGGATATTACCCTTTCGAATGCTGCTGAGATTTCTTTGAATTTGCCACTGGTATTTTTTTCCCACTTGCAAGGCTTAATGATTTTCCTGATGGTGCATTGTGTTGTTTTACCCTTTCTCTTGATGAGAGATGTTTGGAAACCTGCTCATGGGCTGAGTTTGCTATAGGACCTTTGTACAGTCCATCAACTGAGCTGGACATGTTGACCCTGAACAGATGGCTCTGGTAGAGAAGAGAGAGCCAGCCCTGG
>RJWJ010028055.1:0-12069 GCA_004363605.1 Indri indri
CTACAGGCATGCGCCACCATGCCCGGCTAATTTTTTCTATATATATTTTTAGCTGTCCAATTAATTTCTTTCTATTTTTGGTAGAGACGGGGTCTCGCTCTTGCTCAGGCTGGTCTCGAACTCCTGAGCTCAGAACGATCCGCCCGCCTCGGCCTCCCAGAGTGCTAGGATTACAGGCGTGAGCCACCACGCCCGGCCTGAACATTAAATTTTTATTTCTCTTTTAAAAATGTCTTGGAGTGAGATTGCTAGATAATATAGTAAATGTGTGCTTAATTTTATAAGAAACTCTCGAACTGCTTTCCCAAGTGGATGTACCATTTTTTATTCTTACCAACAATGTCTGAGATTTATAGTTGCTCTGCCTCCTCTCCAGAATTTGTTATTGTAAGATTTTTGTTGTTGTTGTTGAGCATCTTTTAGTATGATTATCTGCCATCCATATTTTCTGGTGAGTTATTTCTTTAAATATTTTACGTATTTTTGTTTGAGTTTTTCATTTTATTATTACTGAATTTGAGTTCTTTATTTATTTTGATACAAGTCCTTTATGAAACATGTTTCCAAACATTTTTCTCCTAGTCTTTGGCTTCACATTTCATTCTTTTAATAGTATATGTCAGAAGCAGACATTCTCAATTTCAATGGAATAGAATTTATTAATATTTTTCTTAATGGATTTTGATTTGGTGTCAGATTTAAGAAATGTTTACCTAACCCAAGGTAACAAAAACTTTCTATATTGTTTTCCTCCAGCAGTTTTATAGTTTTATGTTTAGGCCTGTGATCCATTTTGTGTTCAGTTATGTATAGATTGAGGTTTATTTATCTTTTTTTTCTTTTTTTTTGCACATGAATATCCAATTGTTCTAGCACCACTGGAAAATAGTATCTTTTCTCCACTGAATTTCCTTAGTACCTATGCCAAACACCAATTGACCCTATGTGTAAGAATCTATTTCTGGACTCTATTCTATTCCCTAAATCTGTGTGTCTAAACTTTTGGCAATCCCCCAGTTTCTCGACAGTTGTAACTAGATAGTAAATCTTAAAATTAGATAGGGTGAGTTCTCACAGCTTTGTTCTTCTTTTTCAAAATTGTTTCAGCTACTTTAGTTCTTGGCCTTTCAATGTCAATTTTAGAATCCGTTTGTTGATGTCCACAAAAATTTCCTATAATAAATAGATTGGAATTGTGTTGAATTTATAGATGAGAGTGGGGCAAATTGTTACTTTAACAATAGTGAGTCTTCTAATCTCCCCATATATTTATGTCTTCCTTGGATTTAATTCAACAGGGTTTTATAGTTTTTAGCATACAGAGCCTGCACATATTTTGGCTGATTTATATCTCTGTTTTTAATGGTTTTTGGTATTATTGTAAATGCAATATTGATTTTAAATTTCAATTTCAAATTTTTGTTGCTGGTCTATAGAAATATACTGGAATTTCATATATTGATCTTTTGTTTCATAACTTTGCTAAAATAATTTATTAGTTAATTTATTATTAACTTTGCTAAAATAATTTATTGGCAGATTCCTTGCTATTTTCTACACAGATAAATGTTATCTCCAAATAGAGACAGTTTTATTTCTTATTTTTTAATCTCTATGCCTTTTATTTTCTGCTTTATCAAACTAGCTGGTATGAAGTTTAAGAGAAGTGGTGAGGTGGGCGTTATCTTTTTTCCTGATCTTAGAAGGAAAGCATTTCATCTTCATCGTTTAATGGCATGTTAGTTGTAGATTTCTTAGTACATACCCTTAATTAGCCAGAGATAGTACCCTCTATTCCTGGTGTGCTCAGAGTTTATTTATTTATTATTTTATCAAGAAGGGATATTGGGATTTTTCCAAATGTATTTTCTGCATATATTGAGATTGTCACCTGTCTTTCCTTCCTTAGGCTAATATGCTGAATTACATTGATTGATTTTCAAATATTGAAATAGCCTCATATTCTTAGGAAAATCCTTTTTATCTATTGCTGGATTTAATTTGCTAAAATTTTAAAGGTATTTTATGACTGTATTTATCAGGAATATTAATCTGTAGTTTGAAGTTCTTTTATTTTTTTTTTCCATTATTATTTTTTTTTTTTTATTGTTTGTTGTTTTGAAATGTCTTTACCTGATTTTGGTATTAGAGTAATGCTAGTCTCACAAAATAAATTGAGAAGTGTTCCCTTCTCTTCTGTTTCTTGGAAGATTTGTGTAGACTTGGTGATATTCCTTAAATGTTTGGTAAAATTCACAGTATAGTCATCTGAGCTATATGTTTATTGGAAATATTTAACCATGAATTAAATTATTTTAATGTATATAGTACTGTTCAATTTATCATTGTCTTCTTTAGTTTTTTTTTTTTATTGTAGTTGATGTCTTTGAAAGAATGTTTCCAATTCATTTAAGTTGTAGAATTTATGGGCATGAAGTTGTTTGTAATATTCCACCTTATCCTTTTAATGTGGGGTTTGTAGTGATGTCCCCACTTTAACTCCTGGTATTGGTAACTTGTGTCTTCTCTCTATTCTCTTGGTCAATCTGGCTAAAAGTTCATCAATTTTATTGGTCTTTTCAAAGAACCAGGTTTGGTTTCATTGATTTTATTTACTGCTTTTGGTTTTCAATTTTGTCGATTTTTGCTCTTCTCTTTATTATTTCTTTCCTTTGCCTTGCTCCATTTATTCTTCTTTTTCTAGTTTCTTAAGGTGGAAGCTCAAGCCACTGATTTGAGACCTTTATTTTTTTATAATATCAGCTATGCATTCTATAAAGTTGCCTCTGAACACTCCTTTAATTGCATCCCTCAACTTTTGATATGCTGTATTTTCATTTTCACTCCTTTTAAAATATTTTCTAATTTTATTTGTGGCTTCCTCTATAAATTACTTTATAAAAATTCTAAATATTTAGTGATTTTTCCAGATATCTTTCTTTTATTCATTTCTAGTTTAATTCATTATGGTCAGAGAACATACTTTGGAATATTTCAATTATTTAAAAATTGTTAGGGTTTATTTTATTCCTAAAGCATGATCTTTCTTGGTGTTTATTCAATGTGGGCGTGAACAGAATGTTTATTCTGCTGTTGTTGCATGGTTTATTCTATAAATGACAGATCAAGTAGGTTGATAGCATTTTTTTTTTTTTTGAGACAGAGTCTCGCTCTATTGCCTGGGCTAGAGTGCCATGGCTTTAGCCTAGCTCACAGCAACCTCAAACTCCTGGGCTCAAGCGATCCTACTGCCTCAGGCTCCCAAGTAGCTGGGACTACAGGCATGCACCACCATGCCCAGCTAATTTTTTCTCTCTATATATATATTTAGTTGTCCAGATAATTTCTATTTTTAGTAGAGACGGGGTCTCGCTCTTGCTCGGGCTGGTCTTGAACTCCTGACCTTGAGTGATCCACCCGCGTCGGCCTCCCAGAGTGCTAGGATTACAGGCGTGAGCCACCACGCCTGGCCCAGTTGATAGCATTTTTCATGTTTACTCTATCCTTATTTTTCTCTGTCTTATCTTTATTATTAATTATTCTATTAAATAAAATAGGGTATTGATGCCTCTAGCTGTATTTGTGATTCATTTGTCTCTCTTTTCAGATCTATCAATATTTTCTTCATGTATTCCGAAGTTTTTTTTTTTTTTTTAGGTTCTCGGCCATTTGGGGTTGTTATGTCTTTTTGATGTATTGATTCTTTATGCCTAGTTATAAGATATATATTCTGTCTTGAAGACATTTACATTCAACAGGAAAGGTAGCTATTTAGATTATAAGTTACCAATAATGTCACATATGTTAAAAATAAAAATTTAAAAAATCATACATAACATTGTGGAAGTATAGAAGAACATGAAAAAGGGTAAGCTGAAAATAAGTCACAGATTTAATAGCATTTTGGCTAGGCCCCAAAAGACGAATAAGATTATAACACCTTCAAACAGCTTAGAAAGATTAATGGGTACAAACATACACTTAGACAGATAGAAAAAATTTTAGTAATAGCACAGTAGAGTGACTATAGTTAACAACAATTTTTTCAAAATAGCTAGAAGAGAAGATTTGAAATGTTCCCAACATAAAAACATAATAAATTTTTGTCAAGATGGATATTCTAATTACCCCGATTTGATCATTACACATTGTATGCATGTATCAAAATATCACAGGTTCCCCATAAATACGTATAATTATTATGTATGATTGAAAATGTCCAAGTGGCATGGAATAAAAAAGCAATGGTGATTATACTTGAAAGGTGAATTTATGGCTAATTTTTTTGAGTTTTTCTATATTTTCCAAATTTTCATAATGAACATGTGCTACTTCTGTAATTAGAATAAAATAACAACAAATACTATCTATTTAATCAAAACAAAACTAAACAAACAAAAAATGCCACATGATCAAAGGAAGTGGGAACTTCCAGCATACATACATCTTTGTGAAACTGTATATATCTGCAGTCAATAATGTAGGTTCAACAAACAAGTTTTACAGTATGAGTAAACTTAGATACAAAGAGTGATATTCGTATATAAAGTGTTACATTTAGGTGTATATACCTAACGGGATTTATAAATTTGGCTGAAACAGAAAATAGACTTGGAGATTTTGATTTTAGATTCAATATAAAGATGACTTCCTCAGCCATTCATACCACTGGCAAATATGTAGATACTTTTAATTTGTCCCTGCCTTCTGTTATCCTGATCTAAATGAAGATAATATAGACTATGGACCACAGTCATTCTTCTGAATAGCTGTTTTGTAACAAGACAGGCTGTTTATGTGACGACATTGTGATTTTAAAGGCTCTGTGTTACTAGTTGATAAATTCAACAGTCTCTTTTCAAGCCTGTCCTACTTCCTTTTAAGGAATGTTTGTAACCATAGAGAGCAAGCATTCATTCAAAAACTATGCATGGAGCACCTGTTATGTGCTAACCTCTGCATCAGGCACTGTGACAAAGAAACTCTCATTCCATGGTACAGGTACTCATGGATCTTAAAATCTTATAGGGGTGGCAAATAATTGTATGAATAATTAATTACATCTGTGATAAGAGGTACACGGGAAATGCATGGGATTATAGGAATCTAATGTGCACTAATATTAATAGGAATGCTAAGGAAAACTGTTCAGGTTATAGAGAAATTATACCAGAGGAAAACATGGAAGTTCGGGAATAAAGAAAATACAACAGAAATGGTAAATATAAAACACTATTTTCTCAATATAATTTCTTTTTTTTTTATTTCAGCATGTTATGGGGGTACAAATGTTTAGGTTATATATATTGCCTTTGCCCCACCTGAGCCAGAGCTTCAGGCATGTCCATCGCCCAGATGGTGCACACTGCACCCAGGAGGTGTGTATATACCCATCCCCACCTCCCCCCTCCCATCTGCCCGACACCCGATGAATGTTACTACTATATGTGCACTTCAGTGTTGATCACTTAAAACCACTTTGATGGTGAGTACATGTGGTGCTTGTTTTTCCATTCTTGTGATACTTCACTTAGTAGAAGGGGCTCCAGCTCTATCCAGGATAATATAAGAGGTGCTAGATCACCATTGTTTTTTGTGGCTGAGTAGAACTCCATGGTACACATATACCACATTTTATTAATCCACTCATGTATTGATGGGCACTTGGGTTGTTTCCACATCTTTGCAATTGTGAATTGTGCTGCTATAAACATTCGAGTGCCGATGTCTTTTTTTATAGAATGCCTTTTGTTCTTTTGGGTAGATGCCCAGTAACGTGATTCCTGGATCAAATGGTAGATCTACTAGTACCTCTTTAAGGTATCTCCATATTGCTTTCCACAGAGGTTGCACTAGTTTGCAGTCCCACCAACAGTGTATGAGTGTTCCTGTCTCTCCGCATCCACACCAACATTTATTGTTTTGGGACTTTTTGATAAAGGCCATTCTCATTGGAGATAAGTGATATCTCATTGTGGTTTTGATTTGCACTTCCCTGATAACTAGAGATGTTGAGCATTTTTTCCTATGTTTGTTGGCCATTAGTCTATCTTCTTTTGAAAAGTTTGTGTTCATGTCCTTTGTCCACTTTTGCATAGAGTTGTTTGAGTTTTTCTTGCTGATTTTCCTGAGTTCTATATAGATTCTAGTTATCAGCCCTTGCATTTGTTTTCTATGGCTTTTCCTAGCTATTTCAACAAATCAGTGATATTCTGGTTTTACTATAAAAATGTGCTAAAGAATTTTGTATAATGGGGTTAGTTATTCACCTTCTTTATACTTAGGTTAATCTTGGAGTATTCTACTTCTGGAAAATATCTAGGCATACTTTAAGCTGAAGTTCAAATATTACCTACTTATCCCTTATCTATGACCTGGGATATTTTTCCTTCACTGTGATCTGGCAGGACGGTTTTCACCCCGGAAATATAGTACTTGAAATTGGTAGCCCATATGTCTTATTTGTTAAAATGTTGAGTTCCTCAATGTAAGGCCAATCTCATAATCACTTATATGCTCTTAACACCTAACATAATATTTCGAATTATCTATGAATTTACTATATGTTTATTGAGCTAATTTAAATGTACCTTGTTTGTAAGATAAGATCCACTTGTAAAAATATTATTTCAGGAAGCTGAACCTTGCAAATTTTAAGACCCCTCTCAGTCAAAGAGCTTAAAATTCTCTAACACAGATTTATAATACTTAATCACATTAATATTTCTGTAGCAAAAGTATAAATATCCATGCTATGTGGTATAAATAAAACCTAAAGAATAGGTAAGGGATAGTGGGCCTGAATTTTTTCACATAGGGCAAGAGAATATTAGTAATTTGCTAAGGATATATTGAAAAACAACTGTTATTTAAGTATTTAAGGATACTATATATTTCTCAGTTTATAGGTTCCCCCTAAATGGGACATATGTAGAAGACAGAAAAAAGAGCCAATGAGAAAAGAGTATATCTCTGCTTACTGACCTTTCCCCCCGCCTTATGTCTTTTTTCATATTCTGGTAATGGAGGTTGAAATGAGGTAGCAAAACCATATCCTTGCAATAGAGATAAAGTTGATTGGCTTTCCCTGAACCAGTTATTACTATTGTCTGATTTCAGGAGTGGCCAGCTTTGTTCTTCCCACCTAAAAATTGTGTGACAGTAGTCGTTTCATCTATTTTTCAAGTCAATCCTCACAGTAAAAATTGCTCTTTGGAGAACTGCTTTTTTCAACTAGTAGGCTGACCACAACATAAGCCAAGCCATTGCATGGTTTCCATGAACCAGGCATTGGTAGGCTGCCATGGTAACCAATTAATCAGTAATCAGCAAGTTCAAGCTATAGGTGTTTGGTTCAATATTTTTATTTTTCAATGTTAAATTTTCCTAAAAGAAATTATGAAGTTAAAACTCTGCAGGTGAAAAAAATGTTATTTTCTTTGCATCCAATATGTTAATTTTAACAGGCAAAATATTGTCAGATTTGTGATATCATCATATAACCAAGCTTCCTGCAGAGCAGCCAGATGATAGACAATGACAAGCCAGAAGGTGACTCTAAGATGACCCTTTCAAAGTGGTGGCTGTAATTGAATTTTCACTGAGGAGCACTTCCAACAGTCTATGGATGCATTAGCTCTGAGGAAGCACCTTCATTAATCTCCTTAGCTTCCAACCTTTTGAGTCTAGTTGTTTTCCTTTCCTGTAAATATATGTAAATTGTGCTTAGGTGGTCTGAATAGATCCCAGAAAAGAGCAGAGTGAGTGTTCATTAAAATGTAAATTGTGTTTGTGTATCAAAAGACATAAATAAAATTCGGTTAAAAGAGTTTAAGAAAAGAATGTGGATGTTGCCTAGATAGAGTAACCATGTTCAAACTTGGACAATTTTGTGAGTAAAAGGGGGCATGATCAATTTCAATGGGATAACGGGCATAAATAGGGACTGTCCCATGCAAAATGGAACATCTGTCACCATTTTTAGGGCACCTGATAAAATAGAAAACAGAGGCTATTGAGTAGACATCCTGAGAGAAGTGGAAACAAAACAGTCAAGCCAAAGACAAAAAGTAGTCTTTCAACTTCCTATAAGCTAATTAACCTTATCTAGAGGTTCATAATGTGGTGTACAAAGTCCCTGAGGAGAAAAGTTTGTGCTCAACAAGTTATTTTATTACTTTGTTGAAAAGGAAGAGGAAAAATTTGCACTGCGTGCTCAAGATATACTTGCTTTATTCTCCATCCCACTCATTCATTTGATCATTTCAGAAGTATTTATTGAGTTTTTACTATGTGCCAGGACTGAGTTAGGTACTGGCAGTGGCAGATTGAATAATCCAGAGACAGACTCTTAGTAGAGTAGAGTAGTAGAGATGATATTCTAATGGGGGTTCAAGACAAATAAGCAGAATACTTTTGGGAAAGTTTAAAGCTAAGGGAAGATATAGGAGTGGCACCTACTAAGACTTGAGTACCTCAGGGATGGTTTATGTGACAATGTGACATTTAATCTGAGACTTGGAGAATGAATAGAATTTAGCCAGATAATATTGTGGAGGGGGAGGAATGGAAAGGCAGGAGAACCAGTATGTGCCAAGGCTCCAAAGAGAGAGAACATGGCAATTCAAGTAACTGAAGGAAATTCAGTATAACTAGAGCTTGTTTTTTTATAGCAAAGCAGTGAAAGATGCGGCTGGTAAGCAAGGCCTGATTATGAAAAACCAGGCAAGCCAAGTTAAAAAAATTTGACTTAATACTAAAGGGCTGGGGAGACATTGAGGAATTTTATGCAATGAGATGACATCAGATGAGTATTTTACAAAAGAGAGTACTATTCTAATGTGACACCTGAATGGTGGAGGGACAGGCAGCAGGCAGGAGAATAATTAGATGATTTTTGAAGTAACCACAGAGGTCATAGTAGTAGGAATACAAAATTTGATTCAAGAGTATTTAGGTAATACCACTGAATTATACACCTAAAATAGTTATAATGGCAAAGTTTATGTTATGTATATTTTACCACAATAAAAAAGAAGTATTAAGGAAGTCAGATCCATAGAACTTGTTGAAATTTGAGTTGTGGGGTATGTGGGATTAATTGATTAGAACACACAGATCTGGGTTAGTAGGTGGTTGATGGAGCTGTCCCTTAAAACATGGGAAAGAGAAGAGGCAGAGTTCAAGATTTGAAAACAGTTGAAGACTGAGCTCTAGTTAGATTTATGACACTTCTTTCTTTATTTGCATTTATTTAACTTTAGTTCATAATTGAGGAGCTACTTGAATTCCCTAAAAACATTTAAAAAATCAAGGTTGTATTCTTGACTTCAAGTCTGCTTTCACCATGCTTATGAGAGTCATAGTTCCCCTTTTTTTTTTACCACAACAAAAACTATCAATAAGACCAAGTATATTTTTGAATAATGACTTCAAATGTAAAATTAGAAATGTAGGCGAGTGGGACTTACAAAATAATTCCATATATGGGATAAACCTAAGTGCCCACCAATGGATGGTTGGATAAAAATGTGGTGTATATACACCATAGAATACCACTCATCTATATAAAAGAATGAAATAATGTATTTTACAGCAACTTGGATGGAACTGGAGGCTGTTATCCTAAGTGAAGTAATGTAGGAATGGAAAACCAAATACCGCATGTTCTCACTTACAAGTGAACGTTAAGCTGTGGGTATGCAGAGGTATACAGAGTGGTACAATAGACATCAGAGCCTCAGAAAAGGGGAGGGTGGGAGGGGGATGAAGGAAGGAATACTACCTGTCGAGTAAATGTGTGCTATTCGGGTGATGGGCACACTAAAAACCCAGACATCACCACTATACAATTCAGCCATATAACCAAAAACCACTTGTACCCCTAAATCTGTCAAAATTAAAGAAAAACAAACTCCATTTTTGTGGTAGCATAGAGAATGCAGACTCAAACAACTATAAAATATGCCAACATTGGAGATTAGATCATTATGGCAAGCTTATAATTCCTGTACACTTTCCTACTCATGTAATATTTCTTAAAATGACAGAAAATATTAACGTCCATGGATTGCTGGTAAACAAGAACTGGTAGGAGAGGTGGTTCATAAATTTAGAGAAGTTCCTAGTTGTTGGAAAAATGGAGGAAATCAATTAACTTCAACTTAAAATACACATTGAACAAAATCCTAGAGAAATAAGAATAAATATTAAAATAAACTCAAATCAAATTAAAATCATGGAGAAGATTATCCAGGGTAGTTACCAGGATAATTAATTAAAGAACTGCCTTCTGAACATATAAAGAGTAAAACCTTACTGTTCCATCTTATACAGTGGTTCAGTTCATATTCTGACCTTTGTTTCTCATTAGAAACACTTGAATAATTTTTTTAAAAAATCAGTGATGCCTGGGCCTCTCTCCTAAAGATTCTGAGTTGGGTGTTTGAATTGAATTATGAGCATTGGAATTTCCTTAGAGTTTCCTAGTTGATTCCGATGTGCAGCCAAGGTTGAGATCCACTGTACTAACCAGAGTGAATTACTTTTCTATGGAAGACTCTTATGCATGTAGACTTTGAGAGAGAAGAGCAGAGCAAGAGGCAATTTGGAATCCTCCAAAAAGCATGCAGAAGAGGAATGAATGAAAAGTCAGGACTTCTCAGGAGGTAAATACACTGAGTATCTTGTACATCAGATGAAAAGTCTTCTTATTTTAGCAAATGTGGCTCTATGTGCTGTCCCCCACCTAGAATCTTTTCCTGACTTTGACACTTTCGACCTCTGCACACCAGGCTTACAGATACCCTTGCAGGTGGGGAAGCAGACCTATGCAGGTGCAAAAAGAAAATCCACATCAGCTGTCTGCTATCACCAACATAACCTTTTGTTCCTAATATAATTATGTTAACTTTAGTTCTCATGTTGTTCATAGGATCTCTAAACTTGTTTATTCTACTCATCTGCTATTTTGTCCTTTGCCCTACATCTTCCCATTCCCCGCCCCCTCACTTCTGCCACCTATGGTAACCGCTGTTTCATTCTCTATCTCTATGCATTTGAGCTCTTTAAAAAAAAAAATTACACATATAAGTGAGATCATATAATATTTTTCTTTCTGTTTCTGGCTTATGTCACTTAGCATGATGTCCTCCAGGTCCATTTATGTTGTGGCAAATGGCAGGATCTCCTTCTTTTTTAAGGCTGAATAATATTCCAAGATCACATTTTCTTTATCCATTTGTCCATTGATGAACATTTAGGTTGTTTTCACATCTTGACTATTATTAATAATGCTGCACTGAACATGGGAATGCAGATATATTTAGGAGGTGGTGATTTAGTCTCCTTTGGGTTTATGCACAGAAGAGGGATTGCTGGGTTGTCTGTAGTTCTATTTTTAATTTCTTTAGGAACCTTCATGATGTTTTCCATAATTTTTAACTAATAAAAATTAATTAAAATCAAGAATCACTAGATATGGAAGAAAACCAGTGGCATTAAAGAGAAATACCATGGGAAAAAATGGAAAAATAAAAGGAAGATCTTGACTTTGAAACCTAAAATTTAGAACTAGAATGAAGTTCTGAGCTACTAATTAGTACTCTGAGAGAAATTCTAAGATATTAACTTGATACAGGAACAAACTGAAATAAAAATGAACAAAAATTAAGAATGCTCTCATAAAATAAATGTGTACCTGCATATGATGATAAGATTGAAGATCTGATCAATCACATATCTGATCTGAAAATGAGTTAGGAATATGATGGTAAAAACAAAAGCCTCATAACATGAGTAAAAGGGAAAAGGCATGTCTTAGTCCATTTTCTCGCTTATAAGAGAATACCTGCAACTGGGTAATTTATCAAGAAATGAAATTTGTTTTTTACAGTCATGGAGGCTGAAAAGTCTGAAGTTGAGGGGTTACATCTGGCGAAGGACTTCTTGCTGGTGAGTTCTCTCTGCAGGGTCCTGAGGCAGCACAGGGCATCACATGGTAAGGGGACTGAGGACGCTAGCTCTTATACAGCCACCAGCCCCACTGCCTTGATAACACAGTAATCCTTT
>RJWJ010028056.1:0-21669 GCA_004363605.1 Indri indri
CACTCACAACACAACTACCCTTTGTTTAATTAAAACCTCTGTGGTCTAACTCGTTATCTCTAAGAATTTCATTTTAATAGTGTTGAAGAGCCCTAAGCAGACAGTAGGGGTATGAACTCCTCACTTCAGTTCTTGCCAGCACTAGATTCCAAGGACTCAGAGAAAGTCAGCTTCACAGAGGAGAAAAAAAAAAAAAAAGTAAGGAGCATCTGCAACAACTTTGCCACTTCTGTTATCATTCTGCTGAAGCAGTAAGAAAAAAAAAAAATAGGCATTTTTACCCTTTAAAATTTCAGGCATCTTTTTCTTAGCTGCCTGGAACTTTCTTCCTTCCTCTGTGTGCTATGGCCATTCCCTCCGTCTCTCTCTCTCTCTCTCTCTCTCTCTCTCTCTCTCTCTCTCTCTCTTTGGAAAATAAATAACCTTTGTACTTCTTCCTATCCTAAACTCGGTATGAGAATTCTTTCTCCAGCTTGTTCCATGAGCTCCTCTTGAGGTCCCCACCCTAACATCAATGGAATGAACTATTTGAATTCATTGAGTTTGATAACCAGGATTGCAATGTGTCAACCTTAGGTTGCATTAATCTTATCATTGACCTAGGAAAAGTATTTTAGTATATTGTCTTTAGTATATTTACTTTCTAAAGTTGAGATGTTTCTATAGGAAAACCTGTTGTATTTAATTATGTAAAAAAACAAAACAAAACTGTATAGTCATTCTTCCCTTTGAAAAAGACCAGGAGGTCAATCATTTCTGATTCCTGTGTTACGTAAATGAAAGATGATAATTTGGAGATGATTTATTACATAGACTATCTGGTAGTGTTTAGGACCCAAAGAATTATTTTATGTACCTTTAAAATATCTTGAGCTGCTAACAGAAATGGAAGGCATAAGAGATAATTAAAATTTATAAATGTCTTCAACCTTCTATAGAATGTGAATTTACATATTTTCTGGTCTCATTTGGGCGAGTGATCTTTCCTAGTGGAATGAAATCCACAAGGATGCATCTACACAGTTTAGATTCAGACAAGCATTTAAAGCACTTCCTGACAATGAACTGAGTGCAGACTTTGTAATTTCTTTGTGTGACATGATATAACACAATCTATGTACTTTTTTTTTTATTTCAGCATATTATGGGGGTACAGATGTTTAGGTTACGTATGTTGCCCTTACCCCCCCCCCCCAAGTCCGAGCTTAAAGCATGTCCATCCCCCGGATGGTGCGCATCGCACTCTTGGTGTATGCATATACCCGTCCCCTCCTCTCCCTCGCCCCTCCTCCCTTCCCCCTCCCCAACATCCAATAAATGTTATTCTTATATGTGCACTTATGTGTTGAGCAGTTAATACCAATTTGATGGTGAGTACATGTGGTGCTTGTTTTTCCATTCTTGGGATACTTCACTTTGTAGAATGCCTATGTACTTGTTAATGTCTATATCGGCTACATTTATTTAAAAATAAATCATTCAAAAACACAAATAAATGTGTGACTGTTTACATTGTTGCTATTATATTTTCCCTTTTTAATTTTATTATTTATAATTTGCTAACCACTATTAAGACTTCTCAATATGTATTATGCCCACTCGATTTCCTCCCCAGTATTTCATTTAACAAATATGTGCACATTTAAAGCAAAATCTGTTGAAACAACTAAAATATTTATATTTGAAAATGAAAGCAATGGTACTGATTTCTTTACAGAGTTTATATCCTTTTGCAATAATTCTCATCACTGTTCATTGAAGCTCCCCTAAAAAATTATACTGAACACAGCATCATGTCAGTTGAAAAAAAACCTTATAGATTATCACTGTTGAAATGGAAACAAAATTGTGTTAGTTAAAGGTATAGAAGACAATGTAGATCCCTGCCGATGCCTTTCTCCTTCCAGTTCCGCTCCACAGCCTCTTCCCGTGAAGTCTCCTGTAGGTTCAGGCACCCTTCCTTCTGACCCTTATCTGTTGATTGTAAATTATGTCTCAATAAACATATAAAAATTTAAAATAAAAAAAGAAGACAATGTAGAAACCCAAGGTAATCTAAAATGATTTTCTGGAGCAATTCAGAATGATTAAAATATCACAACTTCATTGAAGTGATCCCTTTTCTTAAGTTAGAAGGAGTTTCTCTGCAACTCGATAGTCAGTATTTATGGATTTAAAACATGTGCACACACTCAAAACCACTTAAACCATTTCCCAACTTCATGTTTCAAGATATTTCTATGCACACTGAATTATTTTTAATTAATATTTTGATTATATCACTTTTAAATTCTATATTTGAACTTCAAAGTCATTGTAAGCATAACTAAAATGCTCAAAGTATTAGAAATGCATAATATTCCACCAATCATTAGAAAGCTAGAATGGTTTAGGTTTGAAGAAAAAATACTGCAAGAAGACTGAATAACTGAAACAGGGGAAAGGTATACAGACACAGTGGATGTCAGTGGATGAAGACGCAGCTCTCAGTTGAGCCCTTGGCTCATTTGCCAATGTCAGAATAATGAGACCTTACGCACCCTGGGCTTCCTGTGAACTCACCTGGAGGTCTGACTATACATGAAACTTAAAATGACATGGAAACATCAATTATTCTGTAGTAAGTTTTGCTTTTGCACAGCAATGCAGCTGGCAATATGAGTATTTCGGGACACACAACACTATTCTTTTATGTTACAGGGCAGTTGTTTAGACTTTTGGAAAGAGAGGCAGCAGAGTTGATGAATTATTTCAATGGTTTCATCAAAATTACTCTACACGTGACACCAAAATTATCAGACTTTATTGCTTTATTTAAGAATTTGACTCAGATGTAAAGATTTGAGTATCTGTACTCAAAAGTAAAGATTTCATATCTTGTTTTTCTTTTATCTCCTTCAAATTGTGTAATGTGTGATGTCTTTAAAAAGTTGTGGATTTTGAGTGAAAGATTGAATTAATGAAATGAACCATAAAAGTAAAAGTTAACTTCTTTTTAATTAAAAAACCCAGGGCAAACAATTCAGATATATTACACCTTTAAATTTCTTATTTAATTATTAGAGAATGATTTCTTCATCTCCTTTTAAGCTTCTTAAATTAGAAGAGGCAAATATATTTTTATCTCTTCTTCTATTAAAGAAATAAAATCTAAGAGATAATAAAATCCAATTTATATTCATTTTGGGATAGTCAAATCCATTTAAGTACACCTTCTTAATCTCTCTTAAATATGTTCTTTTTTCTCTACCACACTGTTATCACCATCCCTAGCCAAGATCACTTAAACTTCATAATTTTGTAGCTGATTTCCACACACTGTAGCCATGGTGATCTTTGATTTTATAAAATTAGCTTAATTGTGCAAAAATACATGATAATTTTGTTTAAAAAATCAGTAGATACAAAGAAGCAAGGTTATTAAATTAATTTTAAATCTACTCAAATTCCACTCAAATAACTGAATATTATGGTATGTGTACACCCAGATCTTTCCCCATTTTAATGTAGTTACATATCCTCACAACCCTCTAAAACATAAAGTCCAATTTTATATTCTGGTCAGTCACTTGATTTTTCCATTAAGAAGTGCATCATAAAAAACTTTATTATTAAATAATCATTTTAAAGAGTAATTAATAATTGAATACACAATAAATTATTTAAACAATGTACTATTGAAGAAAGTTTTGGTTTATATAAAATTGCTGTGATTATAACGAATATGGGGGAAACCTTATAATTCAATGTTTTTTTCCAATTTTTTTTGTTAAATTCTTAAAATTAGGTAGAGAAACAAGAACTGTTTGGGAGCTTTTAATACATATTACACGATTATTTCCAATAAAGTGATATCATGTTACATCCTTACCTGGATCTTCCAGTGTACTATGCCAATGGTTGCCAACCTGGTGGTATCATCTAGGGGACTGTAAAAATCATTGCTAGTCAAACTCACAACAGAAATCTAAGGTAATAGGACTAAGGAGGGGCCTGCGGTAATGCTGGTCCCAAAAAATTGGCTGAGGAGTGTCTGCTCCTCTTCTATATTCTGGAAGAGTTTGTACAGAATTGGTACCGATTCTTTCTTCAGTGTAAAATTCCCTAGGGAAGCCCTCTGGTCCTGGAATTATCTTTGTTGGAAGATTTAACTAATAGATATGGATCTAATCAAGTTTCTATTTATTCTCGTTGGACTCTGATTTGCGGATATAGAACTAATCAGGTTTCTATTTGTTCTTAATTGAGCTTTGATAATTTGTGACTTTCAAAAGTTTGTCTGTTTCACTGAAGTGATTGAGTTCATGACATCAAGTTGTTTACAATATTTCCATATTATCTTTTAATGACCATACATCTTTAGTGATATCCTCTCTTAATTTGTGATATTTGTAATTTGTATCTTTTTTTTCTTAACAATCCTGCCTAACATTCCCTGTGATTATTCCATCGTTATTACTCCATTTTTGTGTTATTATTCCATTTAGGCAGACATTTCAGTCAGTTAATTAATATCTTCCCTTTCTCTGTTATTACTCTATTTTCATTTATTGTTTTGAGTAATTGTTCATGTCCTTTTTAAAATGTCTATTTTTTGAATTAATTTATTTTCCCTAGAGAAATATCTTGTTAATTTACTCATTATTTCTAAATCTTTATTCTATTACAAATATATGCTATCACTTTATTGATGTTATTATTCTACTCTCCTATTTATTGCATAATTATTTTCTTAATGCTTTGGTCAGATGATGCTGAATTTGTCTATTTTCATTTCTTTTTAATTCATGCGATGACTTAAGGCTGTATATATTTTTTTAGGACTATTTGTGTTCTACTCCACAAGTTTTTAGATATAATTTTTCTAACTGCTGCTTTTATGAATTTTGGAAAATTTAGTTTTTATTTCCAATTTAAACCAAGTTGATTTAAGTTTTCTAACTCATAGGAAAAAAGGTGATCTCTTCATTTTCTGAATTTTTAAGAATATTTACTTCTGTTTTTACTAAATTATGTTCAGAGACTATTTTTAGATGCTCAAAGCTAACATAATGTATATATTTTAAATTTTAATTGACACATAGTAATATGCCAGTGTGACATTTACACTCCCACCAACAGTGTATAAGCATTTACTTTTCTCTGCATCCTCACCAGCATCTGCTATTTTTTGTCTTTTTAATAATAGCCATTCTAACTGGGGTGGGATGATATCTCAATATACGTTTGATCCACATTTCCCTTTTGATTAGTCAGGTTGAGCATTTTCTCATATACTTGTTGGTCATTTGTCTTCTTTTGAGTGATGTCTATTTATGTCCTATGCCCACTTTTTAATGGGATTATTATTTTATTTTATTTTTTTACTGCTGAGTTGCTTAAGTTCCTGGTATATTCTACATATTGGTCTCTTGTCTAATGAATAGTTTGCAAATATTTTCTCCCATTAAAAAGGTTGTGTCTTCACTTTGCTGATTGTTTCCTTTGATATACAGAAGGTTTTTACTTAATATTGTTCCATTTTTCTCCTGTGGTGAGAGATAGGGGTCCAGTTTCATTCTTCTGCATATGGATATCCAGTTTTCCCAGTACCATTTGTTGAGTCTTGTCTTTCCCCAACTTATGTTCTTGGCATCTTTGTTGAAAATTAGTTACTTCTGGGTTCTCTAGTCTGTTCCATTGTTTATGTGACTGTTTTTATGCCAGTACCTTCATGCTGTTTTGGTTACTATCGCAATGAAGTCAGACAGTGTGATGTTTCCATCTTTGTTCTTTTTGCTTAGGATTGCTTTGGCAATTCATGATTTTTTCCTGGTCCCACAGGAAAATTGGAAATGAAGAAGTTAAATTATCCCTCTTTGCAGATGATATGGTCTTATAAATAGAAAAACCTAAAGACCCCTCAAAAACTCTTAGAACTGATTAATGAATTCAGTAAAGTTGCAGGATACAAAATCAACATAAAAAATCAGAAATAGTTTTATACACTAATAATGAGTTAGCTGAAAATGAAGTCAAGAAAACATTTTGTTCTATTCCTAAGAAGCACTAATTATCTATATTTATAAACTCCCCCATATTTTTTGGATATTGCAACTTCTCTTGGATAATTTTCATTCCTTTCCTTTATTAATATTCAGAAATAGTCTTTCAGATTCCCATAAATAATGAATTATTTTTATGAAATTTTATCCTGTTGCCTTATCATTTCTAATCCCTTCAAATTACATGTTTTCTGACTTGTAATAAATTTAACATGCCAGGTAATTTTTCAAATCAGATATAGTTTTATCTCATATCCTCTCTTTCCTTGTATAAAGTCATATTTTACTATTTTTTCCTTCAGATTGTAAAGCACCTGGTGCCCAAAATTTACTTCTGTTATATATAGTAATTTTTTTCCTGAAGTACGTTATTTATCTCTTATAGGTTGTTTATCTTCTTGTACCTTGCACAACGTTTATGACATCCATATAATTTTTTTATATTTATTTGTCTTTAAATGAATGCAATCCGTTCATGACTATTATTATACTTTCCCCTTGACCCCCACCAAAAATAGTAGAATTTTTTCTTCACTCTTCATGTATTCACATCTTCATTAACTAGGCACTGCTATTAGAATTATTTATTTATTTATTTATTTATTTATTTTTTTGTAGGTGCTCAACCTGGAGACGATATTGTAGGTATGGAATACCATCAGACTTTCATCAGGATTAAGGAAAAAGGAGGGAGCTGAGAGTAGAAGTCTTAGTAGGTTAAAACCATTGCAAAATATGCTTTTAAACTGGAGCTTCGTTTAGCTTGCTTTCTCTTCCAAGGAAACAATATTGCTTGTCCAATATCCTTTGTGATGCATCTGACAGTGAAATTAACAGAATATCCATATCCCATTTAAGAAGCGAATCATTATGATTTAAACAAGTTTTTTTTAATCCTCATTGAGCCATCCACTCAGTGACAAGTTTTGTCAGAAATTTTTTGTGGTATTTGCTGTAAACGTGCTGATGTATCTAGTTACTATTGTCTTTATGTAAAGACTACCTAAAAGAAAAGCTATTTTCATCTCTCTTATGGGGAACTCTTATATCTACTCCCATTTCTCTATATTTGAGTGAATTGTGTTCCATTTGGAAAATGATTCCTATATTGAAAAGCTCTCAGGATACTTTGGAAATCCAAGGACACAAAAAGCCTTATGCCTGAAGACTTGGGGTGGCTACATGTGCTTTTCCCCATTTACTAGAATGCTGTTGACTGGAGATGTGTAATAGGTTACCAATAACTGAGCCCACTTTATTTCACAGTATAGCCCCTTCTAAACTTTGATAAGAGGAAGTTACAATTTCTTGCATTTCTTTGTCCCCCAAATCTAATTTCCTTGGCAGTGGAGCTTTGATTTAATTATTGATGACTTTATAAATTTCCTTTGTGCTATATATAGCAGGCATTTCATGAAAGCTATGATATTTGGTTGATATTATGTGATATTTGGTTTGAGTCAATAATGCAAAATAGTTTAGGTTTGGTTTCAGAGAATGTGAACATTTCAGATGTTTTAAGCACAAAGGGATTATTGCAAGGTATTAAATGGTGGAAAAAATAATCAGTTAAGTTGAAGTAGTGTATTTTAGGTTGAGGTTTCAAAAATGACTTTAACAAAAGCAGAATTACAGCAAAAGCTATGCCTCTTCTATGATTAGGAAAATTAGAATCCTGCCACTACAAATGCTAGCTCCAGAGCCACGCTGTGCCATATTACTAAAATAATGAGGCCCCACCAAATCAGCACCTGTTATAGTCAAAATGCTATGCTTAGAAAGTCCTCATTATTAGGAAGCCACTATTATAACTGCTGCTTCCAGAAATACCTGCAAAAAGTCACTGGGAAAATGGAGGCCTAGACTGGGCGCTGTGGCTCATGCCTGTAATCCTAGCACTCTGGGAGGCCAAGGCAGGAGGATTGCTTGAGGTCAGGAGTTCAAGACCAGCTTGAACAAGAGCGAGAGACCTCATCTGTACTAAAAATAGAAAAAATTAGCCAGGCGTGGTAGTTTGGCCTATAGTCTCAGTTACTCCAGAGGCTGAGGCAGGAGTATCACTTGATCCCAGGAGTTTGAGGTTGCTGGGAGCTAGGCTGATGCCATAGCACTCTACCCAGAGCTACAGAGGAAGACTCTGTTTCAAAAAAAAAAGAATAGGAAAATGGAAGCCCTACACAATTCTTATTAATACTTGTGGAGCAAGTAAGTACACATTGACATTTCTGCCAATGTTGCCACAGAAAAATAGATTACTCCATACTAGCAGAAACAAACAAACAATCAAAATGACAAAAGCAAGCCACCATATTGTATTAACTGTGCAAATGTAACGGGAATGTTGTCTGGTTAGCAGAACCAAAATTAGATGCAGAGCTGTAGCCGCAAGAGTTCCTGGAAAATGCAGAATTTGAACCTCTGTAATAAAGGACAAACCAGAAATATGTTAAATGACTGTTAGTCTCTAATCTATCATGTCCAACTCCAATTAAAATAAATGGCTTTTCTTATTTTTATTTTCCGTTTGTTAGTATGGTCAGAGTAAGGAAGTGAGGTTAGAAGCCTTCATTCATCAAAATCACCCCAGTCTGATATTCATAAAATTCAAATCTGATTATGTCATTGTCCAGCTTAGAACATGAGGACATGTTAGTGCAAAACATGAATTATTTCTTATATTATGATGGGTTATTATTTTTTATCTTACAGTTCAAAAAGATGTGCCCATTTGCTGGGCCTACATACAAATCACTTGGAAATTGAAAGAAGATTGATTGAATTTTGTGGCCCTATTCTGAATGATTTTAGCATACAAGTATATGTCAATAGCAGGTAACTATGATGTCATCCATGATCCACGATAAAGAAGTCAATCCAGGTTATAGGTGTTAATCCAAATATGAGATGGAAATATACTGATAGAAGTGAAAGTTATTTTCAGTATAAAAGAAGGAAGGAGTTAAGAGTTAGAAGAAGCTCCTGAGAATATATAACTGTAGAATATCATAAAAACTTCTCTATTCTTGAACTAAGAGATAAGATAGCCAGGCCATTAATTGTCTATAAACCAAATTTTCAAAATCATTTTGGCATGTACACACTATGCAAATATTTGTTAGAAAAGTGGTCTTTCTCAAAAGGAGATATAATGAAATTGATGCACATTTTTTTTTAAATTTTATTCCAGGGTATTGTGAGGGTACAAACACTACAGTTACACTTTATGCCTTTGCCTCACCCAAGTGCGGGTTTAAGGCATGCCCTTCCCACCCCCACTTAGTGCTCCCCGTGTCCTTTAGTTGTTGATTTGCCCCCCCATCCCCCTAATCCCTAGAGAGTATTTCTGCCATGTGATCAACCTAGTGTTGATCAGTTAGAATCAGTTTGATGGTGAGTACAAGTGGAGCCCGTTCTTCTGCTCTTGTGGTGCTTCACATTTTTATAAGCAAAACTATAACTTAACACAGTTAGTGATGATAATCTTAATCCTAGAATTCCCACACTCTTTTGTCCCAGGTAGTAAACCGTCAAATGTAAAGACAGAAATATTGATGGAGTAAGCTTAGGGGTCCAGTTTTTACTTTTAATCAAATGGAGACTTTTTTTAAAAAGTTGTAATTTTTTATCAAAACTGTTAGAGTAATTCCTTCAAAATATCTTATGAAAGGACTACTAAAGTCGTTGTTATATTCTGATTAAAAATGTTGTTTGGAATACTATTACAGATAAAAATCTAAAAGTAAAATATATTTCCAGGAGAATTTTAACATATTCCAGTATGCTCTTATGAACCACAGGGATATGTGGATGAAAGTATGTCACGATTTTCTTTTCTTATGGAGCTATGAGATTTTGATCAAGCCCTGATATTTACTGAAGGTCATTCATTCATGGATGCAAAATATATTTACTGAATGCTGGGTATGTGTCAGGTATTATTGTAGGAGCATTCAGTGGTGAAAAAAATAGCAAAAATTTTTCCACTGTCACATATTCTGGTGAATGGAAACAGATAATAAAACAAACAAGCATAATAAAATAATATATTGGATATTGATAAATTTTATGGAGAAAAATGAAGCAATGAATAAGGAGGTGAAAGACGCAAAGTTGAAAAAATTTATTATTATTTGTGGGAAGGGCATTTAAGGCAAGAGGAGGAGCAAGTACAAAACCCTGAGACCAGAGCTGTCCAGAGTGGTCTAGGACTAGCAAGGAGGTCATTGTGCCGGGATGAAATATTGGAGAGATGTGGTCAGAGAGGAAGAGGAAGGCGAAATCAAGTAGAGTCCCCATCATAAGGACATGGCTGTTCTCTTTAGTCACCGAAGGATCTAACATGATCTGACTTAAATTTTAAGGGACAAGGGTGGGAGCAGAAGGACAAATTAAAAGGTCACTTTAATAATTTTGGTGAGAAAATGGTATGGCTTGGGTTGGGGTGCTAGTAAAGGGAGATGATAAGAAGTAGCAGAATGGAAAGGGTCATGTTCTTAAAAAAGCAAGAGGAGGCAAGATTTAATGCGCATGCTTTAAGTTAGAGGCATAGAGATTTCATCTGCAATAAAGGGAGAGGTGATCAAATATATAGAAGTAGGTGCCTGTGGAAACTTGTAGATGTTCTATTCTCATGACGTTTTCTCAGTAAAATTATAGCAGAGTCACCAAGTATGAGTGAGGAAAAGTGAACTGATAAGAAAAATGTAGTGCATCCAAATCTATAGACTGTGTACTTAATGTTAATAGTCATGAATTTCAAATGTAAATGGTGAGCAAGGTTGTGTGCTATTCTTTATGTAGCCATATTTAGCTACATGTGTAGGATCAGAGAAGGCAGAGAGTTGAATTTAACCAGGGTGGGGATTTTGCCATGTGAGTACAAAATATAAAAGAATGGCAGGAGAGTTGAGAGTATATGCAAGAGAATAATTTTATTGATAGAATATGGACTGGAAGCTGGGGTAGGAGAAAATGATAAAATGAGTGTGGTGAGATACGGGAAATTGTAGTGAGATAGATTCCAAGTCATAGTTTACATGAAGAATTGATAGAGTGCAGTACTAAAGGGAGTGAGCGGAAGATAGAAAGAAGCATTAGAGAGAGAGAGATGCATGAAATTGAGATTATGAAGGGGTTGTCTTTGTTTATAACAACAAGATCCAGGGTATGAGCCTGAAAGTGAAAGGCCAATGTAGCGTAGAGAACAAAATCACAGGAAGAGGAGTGAGAGCAGCCGAGAGAACTGAGGGTTATGAGTAAGGGGAGGTTCATATACTGTGTAGATAATGAAATTACTAATGAATATAATGAGTAGTGTTGGAAGAAATAACATGAAAGAGAAACTTAAATCTTCAAGGAATGGAAGGAGTCGCCTGTATGCAGAATTATTTGCAATTATTAATTACCTATATAATTCATAGATGAATGGTTTTAGGGAAGGAAGTAGGAAAATGGTCTGAGAGAATAATGCTGAAAATGGAGACTCCGAAAATGATATTGGGAGTGAGTGTAATGGAGAAAAGAATTACCACTGAGCACCCTGACAGGAAATCAGGTCACTGTTTTTCCCTTTTGTGAAGATGGACATTCCAGTGGGGATTGAGCACCTCTACACAATGACCTTCTTGAAAATAATTCTATGCAATTTTTCCTCCACTGCATGGTTAAAGAAATGGGCTGGAAGAGATCACATACTAGTGTAGTTTTAATGTTCAGGAGAGTTTTAATGCACTTTTTCAAATCAACTCTATAAAGAAGTTCTGAACCACCTGGTTATTATCTGAAATTAAACATGTGAAGAATTATATTAACTGTCCCTTCTTAGGAATGGCTTTCATCACATGTTGTGCCAAGACTATAATATAACTTAATTAAGGAGCTCAGCAAGCTTTTGTCAGCAAGTTTGTGTGTTGGAAACCAGCTATTTTAAATCACAGATTTTCTCATTTAGCCAATAAATGGTCCTAGAGATTAAGAAATTTTGCATTGCTCCTGTATTTTTCCCAAGCTGTCTTTGGAGATGGGATTGTTGCTCTCTTGGTGAAATTTTAAACTGCAGCTCTGCTAATTTCCAGGAAAGAGAATATTATATGTGAGTTATCAATCTTCACAGAATGTAGGGATAAGATAAAGGAGATCTGAGGTCATAAGACGGTCTGTTTTCAAGTGATATATTAATGTTTCATACTCTTTTAAAATCTCACAGCTGTAGTAAGGTCGTCTGTGTTATGCTCAGAATAATTGACCCTAATCATTTTTTTCTTAACAGTAATTTTTTACAAAGTGGAGTTAGAGTTCAGGAATCCCCGTCTGTGGGGAATACATTCCAAGACCCTCAGTGGATGCCTGAAACCACAGATAGTACCAAACCCTATGTACACTGTGTTTATTCCTATACATACATACATATGATAAAGTTTAATTTATAAATTAGGCACAGTAAAAAATTAACAACAATACCTGCTAATAAAATAGAACAATTATACAAATATGCTATAATAAAAGTTATATAAATGTGTCCCTTTTCTCTCTCTCAAAATATCTTCTTGTACTCTATTCACCCTTCTCCTTGTGATGATATAAGATGTTAAAATGCCTATGTGTTGAGATGAAATGAGGTGAATGATGTAGGTATTGTGATGTCAATAGAACATTCCAGAAAAACACAGCTCACAAGTTTTAAATTGAGCTCTGTTTTAAGTAGCATGATGAAATCTCACCCCTGCCTCCCATTGCCATTAGTCACTTCGTAGCCATCTCGGTTATCAGATCATTTGTGGTAGTAGTGCAATGCTTGTGTTCAAGTAACCATTATTTTACTTAATAATGGTCCCAAAGTGCAGGATAATATTTTCTGACTATGGTTGACGGAGAGTAATTGAAACCATAGAAAGTGAAACCTTGGATAAAGGGGGATGACTGTACTCTATTTTTGACCATTAACATATAGGAAAAACATGAAGAATCCAATTCATAAAAAAAGGAATTGAGGAAACTCATCAAATACATAGCTTATGAAATCTTTTTTTAAATTTCAAAATATTAAGGGAGTACAAATGTTTTTGTTACATGGATACATTTTATAATGCTGAAGTCAGGGCTTTCAGTGTGCCTGTCTCCAGGACAGTGTTCATTGTACCCGATATGTAAGCTTTTAATGCCTCCCCTACCCTCCCAACCTTCCCCTTCATAGTTTCCGGTGACTTTCACAGTTCTTTGTGCCTGTGTGTACCCATCATTTAGCTCCCATTTATTAGTGAGAACATGTGGTGTTAATTTTTCCATTCCTGAGGTACATCACTTAGGTTGATATTTTCCAGTTCTACCCAAGTTGCTGCAAAAGATACTATTTCATTCTTTTTACTGCTGGGTAGTACTCCATGGTGTGTGTGTGTGTGTGTGTGTGTGTGTGTGTGTGTGTGTATTTTATTTTTTTTTGTTGTTGTTGTTGTTGCTGTATTTGCCTTTGAAATTTTTCAATTCATTTTTGACAAGGGAGGATTTTAATGTTTTTATGAACTTATTGACCGTAATAGGTTTTTATTTAAAAAAAAGATTTGCATTTCATAATCAAGAAGGATTCTAAAACTTTTAAGATGTAGAATTCAAATTTCTAAAACTAGTTTAAACCCCCATATATTCATTCTGATGAGTAACTGTATTTTCAAGTATTACTCTTTTAAGCTAAGAAATAAAACATAACCTTGAGAATAAACACTACAAATACAAGGAACTTCTCATCAAAAATAGCAATTTAGTGTCATGTAAGTTCATTTTACTCCTTTATTTATTTAGAGAGGAAAAAGGGAATAAAATGCATAAGCTCTCTAGCAATTCAAACTCTGATATTCAATTACTTGGTAGCAGCTGATCATTAGATTAGATACATCCCAGCACATCACAGAGGGTGAAAAGTTTCCTCCAGAGACAAAGGTGCTTTAAAGCAATTTCACTTCTAATTATGTTTTCTGTAAGATTTTGTTTGTGTGTGATTTCAAATAGGATGTAATCTGCTAGAGAGAGAAAAAAAATCAAAAGATTAACATCACTTTATTGTCTAGTATGAAATGGCCTAGGTTCAGACTGATTCGATGAAAACTATTTATAGAAATTTTTGCTCTCTGTTATTTAAAAGGGAGGTTGGTGCTGGATAGATAATATGAGCAGATGTGTTAGTTTATCATAGTGTACCAGCATACCACCATAGCCTCAGCAGATAATGTCAATAATAAAAATATTTGCTTTATATACTGTTGTACATTTAAAGAATATTCTAGTATCTGTTCATTCTTGAACCATGACCTTCATAAATTTTTTTAGGATAAGTGAATGTAAGAGCCTGCAATGTATGTGGGCCAAGTTCTATTGAATTGTGTTTCAGAAAGATATTTCTATTATTTACTTCATACTCAGCATTAGAAAGCAATAAAGTTGGAATAGCATTTTTCACACACAATGAAACTAATTCAGGTTGTGTCCTCGTTGATAAACTTAGTTCTAGACATTGTAAATTTGGGGAAAAAATGTATATTCTGACCATTTTTTGTGCACATTAATTATTAGTTTATGTGGCAAAGTGTTTGGAAACAAGAATTATTTCCCGTATTTACTATTTATGGTTATACCTTTAAATAGAAAAGGGCTTACTACTCTGAAATACTGCTTAAAATTTAGAGAAGTAGATAAATGCAACTTGTGGTACTCAATAATATTAATATGTACCTTAATATCTGTTTCCTTTTTTCCTTTTAGCAGGTAGTCATTGGAAAACATTTTCCCTTGCCCTTGATAACAATCTCAATCTTTGGCCTCATAGTTTTAAAATTCACTTTTAGATAATAAAAAGTTCTTTAGTCAGATTAAAATTTTAACAGCATCTCAATTCAAAAATTAAAACAGCCAGTTCTCCAAATGAATGAAAATGTTTGCAATGGTCAGTTTTTTGGTACATTAAAAATACATCCAAAATTTCAGTGGTGTCCATAATATGTATTTCTTATTCTCAGGTCTGTGGAGTAGCTATGCTTCTGCTAAATTCTCCTGGGCTCAGCTGGTCTAAGCTGGATACCAGGCTTCAATTCAATTCAGGTCTTTCTTACTTGTCTCCATCATTCTTCAACCAGCTAATAGCCAGGCATTTATTTTTCAAGGCAAATAGCATAAGTGCAAAGATCAAAACAAAAACCACAGGCACATAATTTAAAGCCTCTGCTTTTATCACATTCACTAACATTCTATTGGCCACAGAAATTCACATGACTAAGTTCAACATTAATGAGGTGAAAAATTGCAAATCCTCCCACAGTTGGGTGAGGGATAGAATACGGGAAGAGAAGGAAGAAAAACTGTTGGAAGACAATAAAATCTACCACATCAGATCTGATTTAAGGGCAAATCCTCTCTGCTTCTCCAGCTTGGGCCCATGGTAAGCGTGTAGTTTGCAGTGGGGATGGTAGATATGGTCATTCTATTCTCATCTCCTCCACCCCACCCCAATGACCATAATAATTCATTCATAGCCACACAGTTGAAATGTGACAGGAAGAGGGACGGTTAAGGAAAGAGATTAGTTAAAGTTCTTGTATGAATTTCTGTAATCATAAAATGATTTTTTTTGCTGTGTGTGCCTGGCTGATGCCTAGAGGTAATGGCATGGAATCTGCTTTTGGTACCGAACAGATTCTCCTGATTTTATTCAGCTGAAATTTTCAAGACATAGGCAGTACTTTGCCCCACCATTTTTAAAAATTGTGGTAAAATACATATAACATAAAATTTATCACCTTAACCATTTTAAGTGTACAGTGAAGTAGTAATCAATATATTCATAATGTGCAACTATCACAACTATCTTCGTAACTCTTTTCATTTTGTAAAAGTACAACTCTATACCCTTTAAACAATACCTTTTATTGCCTCGTTCTCACAGCCCCTGCAATTATCATCATTCTACTTTTTGTTCCTGTGATTTTAACTACTCATATTAGTGGAATTATACAGCATTTGTCTTTTTTGACTGGCTTATTTTACTTGACATAATGTATTCAATGCTTATCCATGTTGTAGCATATATCAGAATTTCCTTCCTTTTGAAGTCTGAATACTATTACATTATATGTATATACAGGTATCACAGATTACTGATCCATTCATCCATGCATGGACACTTGGGTTGCGTTTATATTTTATTTAATAGTTATTAGGAATAGTGCTGCTATGAACATGTGTGTACAAACATCTCTTTGAGACTCCTTTTTTTTCAATTCTTTGGATACATACCCAGAAGTAGAATTGCTATATCATATAATAATTCCATTTTTAGTTTTTTGAGGAACTGCCATATTTTTTTTCCCCACAGTGAATATACCATTTTACAGTTCCACCAATAGTGCACAAAAGTTCCAGTTTCTCCAAATTCTCACCAACACATATTTCCTGATTTTTCGATAGTAGCTATCCTAATGAGTGTAAGGTGGTATCTCATTATAGCTTTATTTGCATTTCCACAATGATTAGTGATGTTGAACATATTTTTTATTCATATCTGCCATTTGTGTATCTTAGGAGAAATGTCTATTCAATTTCTTTGCCCATTTTTAAATTAAATTTTGTTTGTTTTTGTCATTGAGTCTTAGGAATTCTCTGTATATTCTGGAGATTAATACCATATCAAATATATGACTTGTAAATATTTTCCCTTTCTGTGGGTTGCCTTTTTATGGTTGATAGTGATTTTTGATGCACAATTTTTTAAATTTTTATGAAATCAAAGTTATCTATTTTTTCTTTTGTTACCTGTGCCTTTGGTGTCAAATCCTAAAAATCACTGCCAAATCCAATGTCTTGAAGTTTTTGCTCTATGTTTTTTTCTGATTTCTTCTTTAAGTCTTATTTTTGGATCTTTGATTCATTTTGAGTTAATTTTTATATATGGTGTTAGCTGAGAGTTTAGCTTCATACTTTTGCATGTGGGTACAGTTTTTCCAACATCATCTGTTGAACATACTGTTCTTTCCCTATTGAATGGTTTTGGCATTATTGTCAAAAATCATTTGACTACATACTCAAGGATTTATTTTTGGGCTCTCTATTCTATTCTATTGGTCTATATGTCTGTCTCTGTGCTCGTACCTTGCTGTTTGATTACTGTAGCTTTGTAGTAACTTTTGAAATCAAATAGTGTAAGTCCTCCAGCTTTGTTCTTTTTCAAGATTGTTTTGGTTATTTTGGGTACCTTGAGATTCCATATGAATTTTAGAAAGGATTTTTCTACTTGTGTTAAAAGAAAAGTCATTGGGATTTTAAAAGGGATTACATTGAATCTGTAGATCTCTTTGAGTAGTATTGGTATCATAGTATCTTACAGTCCATGACCATGGGGTACATTTCAGTTTATTTATATCTTTTAAAAATTTCTTTCAGTAATGTTTGGTATTTTTCATCATACAAGTCTTTCAACTAATGGGTTAAGTTAACTCCTACATATTGTATTCTTTGTGACACTATTATAAATAAAATTGCTTATGCAATTTCCTTTTCAGGTGGTTCACTGTTAGTAACTAGAAATGCAACTAGTTTTTATATGTTGACTTTGTATTTTGCTGCTTTACTGAATTCATTTATTAGTTCTAATAGTTTTTTTTCTTTTTGTGGTATATTTCAGGTAGGACTTGTATAAGGGCAAGTAGATCTAAACTTACAGGAGGGCAGTTGTAAATGGGAAGGTTTGGTTCTGTCTTAGTTCATTCGATCTGCTGTAACAAAATACCTTAGACTAGATAATTTATAAACAATAGGAATTTATTGCTCACAGTTCTGGGGGCTGGGAAGTCCAAGATCAAAGAGCCAACAGATTAGGTGTCTGGTGAGGGCTCACTCTCTGCTTCAAAGATGACAACTACTTGTTGCATCTCCACATGGCAGAAGAGGAAAACAAGCTCCCTCTGGCCTCTAATATAAAGGCACTAATCTCATTCTAATCACCTCCTAAAAGCCCCATGTTTTCATACTACTGCATTGGGGATTAGGTTTCAACATATGAATTTGGGGGTTGGGGGGTGGTGGGAGGAACACATTTGGACCATGATAGGTAGCATGAAAAAGGTTACAACCACCAGATGGGTTTCTAGGCAGGCCTTCAAAACCTGCTTACCCACAATTCGGGTCAATGATGGAACTCTTGGTTCTAGCCTGAGAATGTAAACAAGTGGCCAACAAGGTGTGCACAGGATCAACTCACCCTTCCCTTGTTGCAAGGCCAGTCTTAGGTTTACTTTAGGAAACAGATAACTTGTGTCTTTGGCCTGAACCCTTCCCATAATTCTCTTCCTAATCTCCTAGCCCCTTGTCCTACATGAGTGTTGCCTTCAAGATACCTCCTTCCTTAACAGAGGGCAGCCTTCCCCACCAACTCTGCCAGCTAGGTTTTAGGACAGAAATGTCTTTAATAAAATTGCTTCCCATTAAAGTATAAAGAGCAAAAAAAAAAAAAAAAAAAAAAAAAGACCATATCATCTTCAAAAAGAGATAATTTTACTTCTTTTCCAGTTTAGATGCTCTTTATTTATTTTTCTTGCTTAATTGCTCTGGTTAGAACTTCAAATATTATATTGAATAGAAGTGGCAGAAGTGGGCATTCTTGCCTTTCTCACGGTATAAGAGGAAAAGTTTTTCAGATTTTCACCATGAGTATCACATTTGCTGTACGTTTTTCATATATGGATTTCATTATCATATTCACAGTTATGTGTTTTTATCATGAAAGTGTGTTGAATTTTGTCAAATGCTTTTTCTGAATCGATTAAGATACTCATGTTTTTTTTTCCCCTTCATTCTGTTAATGTGGTGTATTGCCTTCATGGATTTTCATGTGTTGAACCAACTTTTTATTCCAGGAATGAATCCCACTTGGTTATGCTGCATAATCTTTTTAATATGCTGCTGAATTTGCTATGCTAATATTTTGTTGAGGATTTTTGCATAAAAGTTTATGAGGGATGTTGGTCTTTAGTTTTCTTATAGTGTCTTTGTCTGGCTTTGGTATCATCAGAGTAATGCTGGCTTCATGGACTGAATTAGAAAGTATCTCATCCTCTTCAATTTTTTGAAACATTTGAAAAAGATTTGTATTAGTTCTTTAAATGCCTAGTAGAATTCACCAATGAAGCCCCCAGGTCCTGTGCTTTTCTTTTCTTGTTAATTATATATTGACAAACCATGGTTGTATATATTTATGGAGTACAGGATGATATGCTTTTTAAATACAATGTGGAATGAATAAATCAAGATAATTAACATATCAATTCCTTCAAATATTTAATGATTTTTGAGATGAGAACATTTGTAATTTACTCTCAGTGATACTGAAATGTATAGTACTACTCAATTACTAGTTATATTCACTACACAGTGCAATAGACATAATTTTTTAAAACAATAAAATGTATTCCTACTATCTGAGGCTTTGTACCCTTTCACTTGAATCATCTCTACATTTTTTTTTTTTACCACAGACCTATGTTAATCATCATCCTATTCTCTGCTGTTATGAGTTCAATAGTTTTAGATTCCATATATAAGTAAAAGTATACAGTATGTTTCTCTGTGTTTTGCTTATTTTATTCAGAATAATGTTCTTAAATTTTATCCTTGTTGTCTCAAATGACAGAATTTTTTGTCCATTCCTCTGTTGATGGACACTTAGGTTGATTCTATAACTTGTTTACTGTGAATAGTGCCACAATAAACATCAGAGTGCAGATATATTTTTAACAGACTGATTTCAAATCTTGGGAGTAAATACCCCAAAGTGAGATTACTGGGCTTTTCTTTGATGCGAGATTTTTTATTATTAATTCAATCTCCTTACTTGTTATTGTTCTATTCAAAGTTTGTATTTCTTTGTAATTAAGGTAGGTGGTGTGTTTCTAGGAATTTGTCCATTTCATTTAGGTTATCCAATTTGTTGCTATATAGTTGTTCATAGCACTCTCTTAATAATCTCTTTTATTTTCATAGAGTCCAAATGTCTCCACTTTAACTTTTGATTTTAGCAATTTGAGTTATAATGTTTTTTCTCTTAGTCCATCTAGCTAAATTTTTGTCTATTTTTATGATCTTTTTGAAGAACCAACTGTTGGCTTCACTGATTTTTTTTGTTGTTTTCTGTTATGCATTTCACTTGTCTCTTCTCTAATCTTTATTATTTTTATTCTTCTGCTAGTTTGGGGTTTATATTGTTCTTTTTCTCTAGTTTCTTAAGTTGTAAATTTAGGTTGGTATCTTTCTTATTAATGTAGGAATTTATAGCTATAATTTTTCTCCTTATTAATGTTTTTACTGTGCCTTATAAGTTTTGGGAGATTGAGATTTTATTTTCATTTATTTTTAAGTATTTTCTAATTTCACTTAGGATTTTCTAATTGATCTATTGGTTGTTTAAGAGTATATTGTTTAATTTACACAAATTTGTAAATTTTCCAATTTTACTTTGGTTATTGGTTTCTGTCTTCTTTTCATGGCACTCGAAGAATATATTTTGTAGAATATCTATCTTTTTATATCTACTGATACTTAATTTGTGGCCTAACATATGGTATACCCTGAAAAATGTTCCATGTGTACTTGAGAAGAATGTGTATGCTGCCTTCATTAGATAGAATGTTCTATATTAATCTGTTAGATCTGGTTGATTTATTTTGTTAAGTCTTCTATTTCGCTACTTATCTTTCATCTGGTTGTTCTATCATTATTGGGAGTGGATTATTAAAGTCTCTATTATTGTAGAACCACCTATTTCTCCCTTCAATTATGTCAGTTTTCTTTTCATATGTTTTGATGATCCATAGTTAGGTGCATAAATGTTTATAATTATTATATCTTCTTGCTGTATTGAATCGTTTATTAATATGGAGTGTCCTTCTTTGTCTCTTGTAAAATTTCTAACTTAAAGTTTGTTTTATTTGAGATTAGTATAACCACTTCTGATTTCTTTTGTTTACTATTTTCAGGGAATATCTTTTGCTATCTTTTTACTTTCAAACTATTTATATTTTTGGATTAAAAGTCAATGTCTTATAGACAGCATATAGTTGGATCATGTATTTTTATTCACTCTGCCAATCTCTGTCTTCTGATTGGGCAGTTTATCCATTTACGTTTAAAGTAATCATTGTTAAGGAGGGATAATTTCTGTCAGTTTGCTGTTTGTTTTCTACATTTCTTGTAGTATGTTTTCTCTCATTTCCTGCATTATTATCCTTTTTGGGTGACGTTGGACTTTTGTAGTCAAATGTTTAAATTGCTTTCTCATTTCCTCTGTGTATATTCTCTAGCAATTTTCTTTGTGGTTTCAATGGATATTACATTTAACGTTTTAAAGTTATAATACTCATTTGAATTTATACTATCTTAACCTTAATAATATACGAAAACTCTGTACTTTCATACGTCTGCCCCCACTCCTCTGTTATTGCTATCATAAAATTATATCTTTATATATCATGTCCCCCCAAACATAAACTAAAAAATTATGTAGAAAACAAACTGTGGAGTTACAAACCAAAGTTACAATAATATTTGTTTTTAGACTAATAATTTTTCTTTTTTTTTTTTTTTTTTTTTTTTT
>RJWJ010028057.1:0-21685 GCA_004363605.1 Indri indri
ACTTGATCAAAAGTGGCAAGTTGTTTCTATTTGCAGGCAGCTTCCGGATTCACAAGAGTAACTCTTAGGAAGCCATTTAAGAAGCTGGAGCAGTGGTTCTCAATCATCAGGGGATCTAAGAATCACCCTAGGAACTTGTTAAAATGCCAAACCTTAGGTCTCAATCCACAGATAAGGGAGAGGCTGAGCCCCCAGCATCAGTCTTTTTAGCCAGCAGCCCGAGTGCTTCTGGTGTGGCTGGTCCAGGACACACTCTCAGAACAATGATCGAGGCCTCGGGCCTCGGCTTGAAAGTAGCATTCATCGAAGAGCACACAGCCATTCCTGAAACAGAGCGGGCCCCAACTTCCGCTACTGGGCACATGGGTCACATAGTCTGAGGGGCCTGGTGAGCGCTTTTACTTGGGGTCTTTGATAAGGTCAGGAGGGAATGTGGTTAAAGGGGTCCAGCCAAGTCTGCAACTCCAATATGAGATGTTCGCACTGGCAGTGGCTGGAACAGCCCCAAACAGGTAAGGGGGCTGAGCTGCACGAACCAAGTCATCTTAGTCCCTGGCCTGCAGGGTCACTGGGGATGAGGCGGTCTTTTTAACATGATGGTTTTTTAAATCACCAAGTATTAGAACTCAGCTCAGTTATTGTTGGCAAATCACTAATTGAATTGGGCTCTTTATTTCTCTTCAAAACAAAGCCACGGTTTGTGTTGTGTAACTGGCATGGCATGGCCATTATCTGTCAGTGGCTCAGGGAGACTCAAAGACCTTATCTGGGACTGCTAAGGACTGGACTGTTTGATTCAGCTTAAGTTTGAGCAGCTGGTAGAGTGTCTGTCTTGGAGTGCATGCCCATGCCTGGCTCTGTTAATCTTGCCCAAATAGATCACCTGGCCCAGGCTCACACATCCTGTGTCACCTTGCTTGTTTTTTCCCCGGGTCTCCTGATAATGTTAAATGTGACTTGTGCCTTGGAATCGTCAGTCACAGAAGCTCAGAATGGGAGAGATGTTATTATCTAGTTGCTGATTCGACACCACAACTTACACATGAGGAAACCGAGGCCCAAAGCAAAAGCAACAGGTTAGAGACAGGAGGAGGACTCGAGTTGGAACTTCAAAGGTAGCACTAAGGATCCCCTTGATCTTGACCCAGGTGCAAAGTTCTCTCACTAATCCATCATAGTAGAACAACAGGGTTTTGCAAACAGCTTCATCAATGTTTATGTGCTCACTTTTACCTCTGCAAATTTCAATTTTCCATCCTTGCCCTAAGAGTGATGAAATATTCACCGGCAGTGCCCACCACTCTGAATTGGGTTTTGACAAGTCTGCTGAGCCCCAGGTATAGAGGAAACACCACGGGGGCAGGAAACACCTGTGCCCTGCTCCTAAGGAGCTCATCGCCTACCTGAGAAAACAAGGCAGATGTCTAAACAAGGGCCAGCTAGTCCACACTCAGGTGCAAATGAGTGGTATAGGTCATATAAAGACAGAAAGGGTGAGAGCTCAATGGGCTAAAGCAGTCAGGGTAGGCTTGGAGGAAGAGGTATTTATCTGGACCATAAAGAATGGGTTGAGTTTGCCTGATCTTCTCCAGGAAAGAGTTATGCATGGAGGTAAGAATTCTCAGGATACTGGCCAGGCGCGGTGGCTCATGCCTGTAATCCTAGCACTCCGGGAGGCCGAGACGGGCAGATCATTTCAGCTCAGCAGTTCGAAACCAGCCTGAGCAAGAGCAAGACCCTCTCTCCACTAAAAAAAATAGAAAGAAATTAGCTGGACAACTAAAAATATATAGAAAAATTAGCCGGGCATGGTGGCGCATGCCTGTAGTCACAGCTACTCGGGAGGCTGAGGCAGAAGGATTGCTTGAGCCCAGGAGTTTGAGGTTGCTGTAAGCTGATGCCACGGCACTTTAGCTGGGGCAACAGAGTGAGACTTTGTCTCAAAAAATAATAATAATAATTCTCAGGATAAAGGGTACGGGTACATGACTCAATCTCACTAGATAAGGACCTGGTGAAGGCAGGGAATGGTGGCAAAAGAGGATGGGAAGGAAAGCGGGGCTGGTCTGTTTAGGATAACTGTTCATTAATGCCTTCATTTAAAGTTACACTTGCTCCCTTAGGTCCTGTAAACACAGGCTGGGTCACTTGTCCTTACCTATTTGTCCTTGTCTGTGCCCAGGTGGTGTCGTGAGAACCACGAGCAGTTGTCTGGGGTGGGGAATTGTAATAGATGGAAGGATCTGTTCTACCCAGGTACTCTTTGTGTCTTTTCTCCACAGTGGGACCCTGAAGATGTGAACCTTGAAAGACACAAAGACAGCATGGACATGCTCGGATCCCAGGTGCACAGGGGCTCTTTGAGGCCCGTAGACTTGACCTCTGATGATTAACACTAACACCTTTTGGAGCCAGCCCATCAGCTCAGAGCCCAGTCAGGTGTTTGTCAGTAACTGAGCACAGATCAACCTGCTCTGACACCCACGGCAGGAATTTAAGCTGCTGCAGAAGCTGCCCAGGAAAGTGAGGAACCAGGAGCTGTCACGGAGCTGGGCTCATCTACATCATGGCTCAGAATGGAGCTAAGACTTAGGGTCCTGTGGACAGACTGGGATAGGCCCAGAGTTTGTTCTGAAGATTAGAAGTTCACAGACGGCTCTTGCTTTGTAAAGATAAGCCTTCATCCAAAGGACATTGGACCTTTTCCCTTTATTCCCTTGAGATTCAACCACAAACTCAATACCTGCTAGGTGCCAGGAATGAGCTCACCTAACAAATAGCTAATGTGTTTGGATCTCAGCAGAGCCCATTCTTCAAGACCTGGCTAAGCCCAGGAGATGAAAGGGGTAGACCCACATGCTGGGGTGGGGCACACAGGAACTGATGGTTCTTTGCCCTCCAGTCACCCACTTGAGTTAGCTGCTGGAAGTTACAGATAGGACTGCTCGGTCAAGCATTTGTGAGCTCACTGGTATCGCAAGGACACGCAAAACAAATTGCTCTGGGTACCAGGACTTCCTCCAACCTGGCAAGGTGTGTGCTGAGGCAGGGTTTGCAGGTGAGGGGGACTGTATGCTTCAGGAGGTAACTAAATGCATGCAGAGGATAAGAGGCATGATGGGAGGTGTTAAATTCAAGCACAGCAATCCCATTTGGGGACCATTTTGATACTGTGATGAGTGACGGGAAGGGTGCAAGCAATGGGGCTAAGGTGGAAGTGAACACTGGGGTGAATAAATTCTGACTGAATGAAGTATCTCACCAGGGAGTACAGGGTGACTCCCAGCACAGTCATAGAAGTCTGCCACGAGGGAAACTGGGAGAAATGCCAAGAAACAGCTCTGCTCCTGGCTGACCCACAACCGCCTGTGTGACTCAGCTGCAGCTGCCTGGTTCCTCCTGAGGAGTAGTGCAAGCCCCAGCAGCACAAAGGGGGTGCCTCGGGGAAGCAGGTTGGTTCTCCAGGTCTCTGCATAGATCCTAACCCCCTGGGTGGCTTCTGAACTAGAAGTGAACTTAAAGCCACCTTATTTATCCCCTTTACCAGAACTGTGTTGGTCCCTGGTTGTCTTTTAAGGGAAAGTTGGCTAAAGTCAGCTTTGCTTTGTGATCTTAACCACTGAAGCTGTACTTTGAGGGAAGAGTAGGATTCCAGTGGAGGTGGGGAGGGGGCGAGCATTCCAGCAGATGGAATGGTACGGAGCACTGGAGGCAGGGAAAGGTGGAATCTAGACAAGGAGAATCTGATGTGGCCAGAATGGATGGTGCCCTGTGGGCTGTGAAGGTGGGAGAAGAGGCGGGAAAGGAACCAGACTGGAGGCTAGGGAGTTGTGGTTGATTCTGTGGCCAGTTGGTAGCCATGAAGTTACCAGAATAGGAAGATGACTGACTTGTCTCAGGCCACACCTAACTATGGAATTTTTCATCTCTATGTCTATGACTTTTCAGGAAACAGAAATGTACAGTCATGGGTACACAGTGAACATGAGGAACATGTTTAATCTAAAGAGTATAGTAGTAACAGCAGGGTGGGAAGACTTATCTTTAGAAAGGCCGAAGTCATGAGGATAGGATGACATCTCTGGAGTTTGCCTGTAGCGTATCCCCTCTCTCAAGGGAAGGTTGGATCATGCCTCCTGGGGCACCAGAAATCAGTTGGACCCTGGTGGAAGTGGCCGTTCACCCAAGAATATCAAGTAATCTTGCTGACTTTGAGTAGCACAAACTACTTGAGTTCCAGATGTTATCTATCTCCCTAGATCCCATCATCCCACCCTATACCCTTCACAAGGTAGTTCTTAATCATTGTGGTCTCAGCTTATCTCAAAGCTGAGACTCAAGTCTCTTCATCCACAGTGAAACACTAAACTGGGAATTTTGAAAGCAGTTTGGCTTCATTGTTCAATGAGAATCCGCATGTATGCAACGCTCTAGAACAGTGTAGCCTTTGTGAAGAGGTGCCAATCAAAATGCCTTTCTCCTAGTAGGAGTGGGCCTCTGTTGCAGCTTCATCTCTAGCCAGTAAACTGGCCGGGAAGGCAAGGGGAGTTACTTTCCCTGATGACCCACTGAGTGATGGAAGGGAGGGGCTGGGGAACAAACCACATAATCATCCTCTCCTGCCCACTCACCTGGAGGTGTGTAATACAGTCTGGTTGTGCTATCTATCACCTGCATGCTTGGAGCGTATTACCTAACCTTTGTGAATTCCTGAGGTAGACAGAATAATGCCAATCTAGAAAGCTTGTGATGAAGACTAATTAACATATGAAAATGCATGACACAATACCTGACTCAAAGCAGACTTTGAAGAGGGATTAGTTTTCTTCCTCCCTATACTTCCTGCACATGTGCTGAGACGGTAACCAAAGAATCTGACCTACAGATGGAAGGGATTTCAGAGGTGAGAATCCCCTTAACAACCCCAGTTAGTGATTATCCAGCCCCTACTTAAGCTTGTCTAAAAAAGATTTCACCTATTTCAGCTGCCAAAGAAGTCTTTATCATTTAGGGTGAGCTCTGATCATTAAGATTTTCTTAAAAGCCTGTCTAGATCCTGAAGAACTAATCCCTATCACCCTCCAGCACTTCAGCATGAAAAGACTTACGAGTGAGAGCGTTACATGATGACACACTCATAAAACGTTTGTTCCAATGGGGTATGAGCGCCTAGAGTAAGGAGAGGCGCAAGGCCAAGGAGCACGGCCGGGCTCCAGTTCCCAGGTCTGATTCAGTGTGATCCTCGTCAAGTCATTTCCCCTTCTGAGTCAGTTTCTTCATCTCTAAACTGAAAGGCCAGATTTTACTTTTTTCTCTTTTGTGAATATGGCAGTCTATTTGTTTCCCATGTAAAACCGATATCTTTATAAACTCTCAAGACAGAGACATTAAAAAGCCAAATTTCAGATATACTTTAAAAATAGGTTTCATTATGTAATATATACTTCTGTTGGATTTTATTATCCATTTCAGATAAAAAAAATCTGTATCATTAAGGAAAAAAAGGATAAAGGAGTCTTAGGAATATCTCCAGATAGTATTCATTTTGCAACATTTCCAAGATTCTCTGAGCTTCCGCATTCTCCAACTGTGCAGGTACTGCTCTCCGCTTCAACTTTACATTGTTTTTCATGATGTTCAGGTCGATGCTTTGGCAGAGGAGGCTCTGCTTTGAAGGGACCCAAGATATATATAGTGCATTGTTGAGGAAGAACTCTTCAAGAAGTTTACATATGCCTGTACGATATTCCAAAGGTGAGAGGAACGATCTTAGACATCTAAGAAAGAAATTCGGCCGGGCATGGTGGCTCACGCCTGTAATCCTAGCACTCTGGGAGGCTGAGGCGGGAGGATCGCTCAAGGTCAGGAGTTCAAGACCGGTCTGAGCAAGAGTGAGACCCCCGTCTCTACTAAAAATAGAGAGAAATTAGCTGGACAACTAAAAATATATAGAAAAAATTAGCCAGGCATGGTGGCGCATGCTTGTAGTTCCAGCTACTCGGGAGGCTGAGGCAGAAGGATTGCTTGAACCCAGGAGTTTGAGGTTGCTGTGAGCTAGCCTGACGCCATGGCACTCTAGCCCAGGATACAGAGCAAGACTCTGTCTCAAAAAAAAAAAAAAAAAGAAAGAAAGAAATCCAAGGAATGATGCTAAATCAAGTGACTTAGCATCTGACTTGCTTTTTCTTTTTACCTAACTCTGAAAGCCAAATAAGGCACCGGGCATTCAGAACTGCTGCTTTTGAGCAGAACACGTCATTAAACGGCGTTAACTTCCCCAAAAACCTCCATTCACCTGTCGTTTGGAGAACTCGGATTGCCCCCAATTCCGTCGGAAATTTTCCATCAGCTGTCGGTATTGGTGGCATAGGATTTGGGTCTTCTCTTCCTCGTCCTTATGATCTGCCGCTGTGATTGCGACGGGGTTTAGTCCCCCGGGGTAGGGATGCTTGCCCCCCACTTTTCAATTGCCGGGGCTCATCCACGATTATTCTAGCGGGACAGCAAATGGTCTCCTCCAACTGAGGGGGCGGGGAGAACCAGTGTTGGCACTCGTCAGAATTGAATCGCGGCTCCCACTGCCTACCTCCTTTTCGGAGAAGCCGCAACTGCCGTCATCTTGCGGTCCATTCAAACTACCACTCAGGTACTTCCGGGAAGAAAGGAAATGCGCGGCTTGGCGCGTGCGCACTCTGCAGCAGCCGCAGCCTCCCGCTAGGAGCGCGAGTCCCGCAAGCGCTGCCCCCAGCGAGGGGTCCGGGTTCTGTCCAGCGGCGGCCGCGGCCCAGCAGTGTCCGAGGGCAGCTCAGCAGTGCAGAGTTGGCCCCGCTGGGTTTTAAAGAAGATAATTACAAGTTTATATTACGGCTTGGAGCGTATATGAGACCTCCCAACAGCCTAATGGTGTGCTGTAAACCATGCTCTTCTTCGTTTTTAAATACATTAAAAATATTTTTTGAAATAAAAACAGTTCAGGTACAGGGTTTCAAAAAAAAAAAAACGTTTTGCCAAAAGGTTTATGAAGAAAAACAGGCCGGGCTCCGCGGGTCAGGCCTGTAATCCCAGCACTTTAGGAGGTCGAGGCGGGAGGA
This sequence comes from Indri indri, assembly GCA_004363605.1. NCBI lineage: Eukaryota > Metazoa > Chordata > Mammalia > Primates > Indriidae > Indri > Indri indri. The sequence goes on from RJWJ010028057.1 coordinate 7,092, forward strand.
TCTCTTGAGGCCAGGAGTTCCAGACCAGCCTGGAGGCGGTGGGGGGTGCTGTAAAAAGTTTTTTAAAAAAGACCAGCCTGGGCAACATAGCAAGATCTCGTGAAAAAACAAACAAACAAACAAACAAACAAACAAACAAACAAAAAACCGTGATGTGCGCCTGTAGTCCCAGCTACTCCAGAGGCTGAGGCAGGAGGATCCTTTGCCCCAAGAAGTTGGAGACTGCAGTGAGCTATGATTGGGCTGCTGCACTCCAGCCTGGGTGACAGAGAGAGAGAGAGAGAGAGAGAGAGAGAGAGAGAGAGAGAGGGAGGGAGGGAGGGAAGGGAGGGAGGGAGGGAGGAAGGAAGGAAGGAAGGAAGGAAGGAAGGAAGGAAGGAAGGAAGGTAGGAAGGGAGAGAGAAAGAGAGAGAGAGAGAAAGGAAGGAAGAAAGGAGAAAGGAGAAAAAGGAGAAAGGAAAGGAAAGGAGAAAGGAAAAAGGAAAGGAAAGGAAAGGAAAAAGGAAAGGAAAGGAAGAAGGAAGGAAGGAGGGAGAAAGAAAAGAAAGAAAGAAAAACAACAGTGCCCTGCTCCTTCACTCTCAGGAGTCCCGCTTGACAGGCAACTGCTTTCTTCCTTTTTTTTAATGTTTTATTTTTGAGGCGACCGGTTTTAACTGTTTTGCTTGTTTTAGTGGCTTTCTCTATTATGTTTGATTTCGAACCAGATTATACATTTTTTCCCCCTGAGCTAGATTATCTCCAGCTTCCATTAAGTACAGGCTAATGAGGCACAGTAGCTAGGACAGGGCCACTGGTGTATTGAGAACTGCATATTAAGAAGTCTTCACGTCCGTGGGTTCTCGTTCCAGGGCTTCCATGGCCACCCTGTTCCTGAGCTTGAACCCACCTTCTGGGTCCAGCCCACTTCAACTCACATCTGCCCGCAGGGCATCCTGGTGAGTTCCACTCCTGTGCTCTGGACTGGAACTTTCCCTTCACCCCACATCTGTCCTCCTACAGGTGTCTTAGCACTTGGAGTCTCCAGTGCGTGTCTGAGGGATTTTTCTAAACCCACTACTGGAACAAGGACTCTCATATACTGCAGCCACCACAATCTTTCCCAAGGACAGCCAGGCCACAGATGAAATGAGCCATTTTATAGGCCTTACTTTCTCACTAGCCTTCACACTTTGTGGAATATGTATATCCCAAAGCTCTGATATTCAAATGTAGGCTCTTAGACTCCACCCTGGAGGATTTCTTAGGTCTGGACAGGGCTTAGGAATCTAAACAAGCTCCTTTAGTGATTCTGTTACAAAGGATTTACCACTCTTTGAGAAATACTCTCCTTGGGAAATTACTTTTAAAACTGATCGATTTGTATGAGATGTTCTTGTAAAACTACTTACAATAGTAAAAAAAAAAATGTGATAAAGCCCCCAAACCCCACTGATAGGAAATATTAAATATTATACTTTAACGAAGAAATATTTTGCCATGAAACCTAAAAGAGCATAGACCCGTTGACTGAAGAACAGACCTGAATTACGTTGCAATCATCTAGTGCAGTGCCTGAGTGCCTTGCCTATTCTCACAACGTGAATTCCAGTTCTCACATGGTAAAAAAGTTTACACCAGATAGTATCAGGTAACAAAATAGAACACAAGAGAGCACGTGCCACTATTAGCAATTCTAAGAAAACCATTGTTAATAATAAGATCAGAAAAGTCTTTTAAGTCATTAAGTTTGGTTGTAAAGGGATTATGTGGATTCTTATAGTAGAAGTTTGTTAAATATGGAAGCACTTAAGAACATCCTCCAATTAAAATAATCTCCCCCTAAAATTCCCTTTCCTTTAAAGTTTACAGTATAAACACCTTTTATTCCAAGAGAAGCCCGTTGGTTCAAGCAGCTGCTGTAGTTTCAGCTCATTGCCAAGGAGACCTGATAGAAACTACTCCCAAACCAGAGAAAATATGCAGGAGAGACCCCTGGGAAAATATGATAGCCAAGTTGCTGTCAGGGCAGGGAAGAAAAAGGGCAGAATTTTTCTAGAGGCCTTAGTCTGAATAAGGAAAAGAGCCTGTGAAAAATAAAATAACTTTGTCATGGATATGATTATGAATTTTATCTTTTTTCTTTTTTTTTTTTTTGAGGCAGAGTCTCACTCTCTTGCCTGGGGCGAATGCCGTGGCGTCAGCCTAGCTCACAGCAACCTCAAACTCCTGGGCTCAAGCAATCCTTCTGCCTCAGCCTCCCGAGTAGCTGGGACTACAGGCATGCGCCACCATGCCCGGCTAATTTTTTTCTGTATATATTTTTAGCTGTCCGATTAATTTCTTTCTATTTTTTTTGGTAGAGACGGGGTCTCGCTCTTGCTCAGGCTGGTCTCAAACTCCTGAGCTCAGAACGATCTGCCAGCCTCGGCCTCCCAGAGTGCTAGGATTACAGGTGTGAGCCACCGCACCCGGCTGAATTTTATCATTTTTGATCCCTTATATTCCCTCAGTTCCTTACAGGTTAAAAAAAAGAAGAATAAATAAAGAATAAAGTTAAAATAAATTTAAAAAAAAATGCCTTATAAACTTTTTCAATTACTATATATTGATTTATAATAAGACAAAAGAAAGTTATAAATACATATATGCTCCCCCAAATACAATCCACATAAATATTAGGAAAGGGGAAATTCATAAATAACTGTGCTGTACAATAATGCATGTATTTTTTATCTCGCTCTTTTTGTATATATAGAAGTGATGTTTTCTTAGTACCTTTCAGTATTTTACACATTTTCCGTAATGAATATGTAATTTCTTTTTAAAATAGATAAAAACAAACTGGAAAAGCAATCCATCATTTGGCAACTACCATAATAATCAACAGGCAAGGACTTCAGTAGTTGCTAAAATCATTGGGTGAAAGGTTATTGAGAATAGGATATTCACACGGTCTCAATCTTATCACCCCACAGATTATATTATGAATTACAAAGGGAAATGTTTTTTTTTATAATGATGAAATCACCTTAGTAAGGATATCAGCTTAAGTAATCACATTCATATCATCCAAAAGGGGATAAAATGACATCATGTGCTTCCTGATATAATATCTGGAACAGGATACATCATCACCTATGAAGTGTTCTTGCCAAAATATTTTAATCTGAATGTATTTTTGTGACAACAACCATATAGATCCATATTGTGGGACATTCTACAAAATAACCAGGTTGGATTTTTTTAAACATTAATGTCATGAAAGACAAAAAAAGGGAAGAGAACTGTTCTACTTTAAATGAGTGTAAAAGCCGAACACAGTGGCTCACATCTATAATCCTACTACTTTGGGAGGCTAGGGTGGGAGAATCATTTGAGGTAGGAGTTTGACACCAGCCTGAGCAAGAGCAAGACCCCGTCTCTACAAAAATAGGAAAATTAGCCAGGCCTGGTGGTGCATGCCTATTGTCCCAGCTACTTGGGAGGCTGAGGCAGGAGGATTGCTTGAGCCTGGGAGTTCTAGGCTGCAGTGAGCTATGATGACACCACTGCACTCCAGCCTGGGTGACAGAGCGAGACCCTGTCTCAAAAAAATAAAATAAAATAAGAGTCTAAAGTGGGGGTAGGGTGGGAGGAGCTATATGGAATTATTGGGACAATCAGGGAAATGTGAGTATGTGCAGCAGATTAGCTAACTTAATTGTTTCATTTCTTGAGAGTGATATTGTTGTGGTTGCATAGGAAAATGCCCCTTAGGACATACATGCTGATCTGTTTAGGAGTGAAGCATTATGATTTTTGCAACTTATTTTTAAATGTTTCAGCAGAAAAAAAGTGTATTTTTCAGGTATATATGTACATGGATAGAGAGAGAGAAAGCAAGTGTGACAAAATGGGAACAATTGGTGAATCGAGGTGAATCATATAAACATGTTCATTATGTTATTCTTTCATCTTTTCCGTAGGTTGGAAGTTTTTCAAAGAAGGTTGGGGGAGAAAGTACAGGAGTAAAGAAAGACTCTCACGATCGGCCCCATCATGAGATGGCTCTCTGAGGACCTCCATGACACCTGCCAGTAGAAGACCCTGAAATTCTAAGCCTTTGTGAAGGAAAGAGCTGGATTACCTGGCCTTTCAGACAGCTTCCCTAGTGTGGCTGCAATCTGAGCTGACTAACTTTGTCAGGCCGCAAAGGGTGGACAGATTCCAGTTTGTCTGGTAGCGAGAGAAAAATAGGCCCCATATCTTAGCCAGCCCTGATAAGGTGCCTCCATGGGTATGAGTAATGGTCAGACCCAGGGGATGAACCGGGGCTAAGAAAGCTGGACAATGGAAAGTCTGGAGCACCGTGACAAGGAAATTCTTCCCCTGAATTGCCTTTTCCTATTGAGATAAGATAGTACACAATAAAGCGCCAGGCTCAGAAGTGCTGCCGCCAGTCCCAGGGAGAGCAGCCTGCACTCAGGCCTGAGCCCCAGCACGGGAATGTCTAGCGCTGTTGGCACCAAGGCGGTCTCCAGAGAGCTGGCGGGGGGAGGGGGGGGGCGAAGGGGGCAAGTCCTGACTCCCTCCACTCACTGATTCCCAGTATTCTTGTTTGGAAAAAAAGAAAAGGTTTACCCCTCTTTTACCTGCCTTACTGGTCAGTGGCTGTGAAAACCAAAAACGAACCATGAAAGGGCCTTTTCAAGTCATAAATGCCAAAAAGATACCAGTTATTATCATTACTTCCTCAGCATGAAGCAATCTGTTTTGTAGATTTCTCTCTCTCTCTCTTTTTTTTTTTTTAAAAGAGATGGGGTCTCGTTATTTTGCCCAGGCTGGCCTCAGACTCCTGGGCTCAAGCGATCCCCCCACCGCAGTAGCTTGGACTACAGGTGAGCACCACTGCACCCAGCTGGTTTCCCCCTTTTTAGGTTTAGTTCCAGATTTCCTTAAAACTCACCTGGATGTCTTTTAACCCCCAAGCACATTTTTATTATGAGATTGTATGAGTAAAGCCCTTTGAGCTTCTGAGGAGGCTGGATCGAGACACTTGGAAATGCTCCACTGTTTCCCGAGTGAGCGGGGAGTGGCAGAGGATGTTGCCCCTTTGCACCTTCACCGGGAAGTAGATCCCGTAGGCAAGCAGTGACTCACCCACACTGTCTGAGTGAGTCAGTGTCCCCTCCGAGGGATCGCTGGCAGCACTCTACTTCAAGGGATGGGAAGCAAGGCCTAGCTCAGTCCTGGATGTGGCCCTGGTGTATCAGGGCGGCAGAGCAGAACCCACAGAGTGGAAAGGGAGCCGGTGCCTTTGGACAGGCCTTCAGGAGGAGAGGATTGAGCTTATGGGGATGTGACACAGAGAAAGATTTTAACTCATTGTAAGGGAGAGCTTTCATTTGGCCCTGCCCAAGATGCAATGGTTGCAGAGAGCTCTCTGTTACCAGAGTAATTCCAACACAGCCCATCACCCCTCCTGTAAGATGGTTTGGGGAGGATGCACCATTGACCAGAGAGTTGGATCAAATACATCAGGGCTTTTTCAGTCTTAAGAATTTGAGCTATTTTTGTCTAGCAATGAATTTGTGTTAACCGATCCTTAGGCAAGTGACCTTAGACATGTTTATTGTCTTTCTGAGCCTAAGTTTTCTCAACTATGAAATGGGATTATCTCATAGAGTTGAAATAAGGATGAACAGAGATAATGAATGATTCCTGGTAAAACTATTTATGTTGTTCTCACCTTTCTCCCAGTAGCCTGTGACCCACAATTCAAGGGTGACCAGGTGAGTGCCTGGACTGACTGTTCCATGGGTCAGGGCAAAAGTCACATTTATGCTCGGGGCCAGCATCAAATCAGATTTCACTAGCCATCCTCCAGACATGTCACCTCTTTGCCCTTTTTGTCTTCCCCGTCCCTCTATCTTCGTTCCTCCTCTCTTCCTTTCCCTTATGTTCATTCAACTGACACTTTCTGAGGGGTCGCTATGTCCAGGGCACCCTGCTGGGCCGAGGAGCATGGAAACAACACCCAGTCCGTGCCTACAAATGTGTCTTAGCCTGGTGAGGAGAGAGGCCGGGAGGAGGCAGAGGCTGGATGGGGAAGTGTTCCCCCAGAAGAAAATGTGGCTGCTTGGGCCTGGCTTCTAAGAACAGTGACTTCCACGTAGAGAAAGCAGAGGAGGGCTTTGCTCGTTCGCTCTGTCCTCAACCAGCTCCTTCCTCTGCACGTTCTCTGGCCTGCTGAGCACACCCTCTTTACGACAGAAGGGGCGTCTGGCCAGGTCCTACATGCGGCTTCTTTCCAAGCAAGAGCATTTGAAAACTAGAAGTAGTTTTTGGAAACACTGCTGCCTGCTCAGTGGGGGCTATGAATATGACTATGCAATGAAGCAGTCATTTTCAACCCTGGCTGTGCACCAGGATCACCTGTGGTTTGTTTTTGGTTTTGATTTAATTCAGATTTCCTGGCCCCACCCTTCATGTATTCTGATTCAGTCTATCTGGGGTGGGGCCGCTGTAATTGGTATGATCTGCTTTCACAAATCCGGAGGTAGAAATAGCATCACATCATCTTTGTTTTTGCAGTTCTGCACTAAAGAGCGCACATGTTTTATTGCAGGAAATCCAGAATCCCCTAGTAAAGCTTCCCACCTACCTTGAATTTTCTGAGAGCCCTAAAGGCTTATGAAATTCCAAAAAGTGAAGAAGCCACAGTGGGATTAGTCCAGCTTCCATATTCAGAGGGAAGAGAATAGATGATGAGCAGTCCACTACTTTTCTTCCCTGTGCCTCACTATCCTCACCTGTGAAATGGGAATAGAAATATTTCCTACCTCGTAAGATTGGGGTAAAGGCTAAAGGGCCCAGAGAACATAACAGCACATAGTAAGTACTCAATAAATGAAGGCTATTGCTGTGAAGGCAATAGGGTTAGTGGTCAGGGATGTAAGCTGTGGAGCTAGACTGCCTGGGTTCATGGCCTGGCAGCCACCCTAACCTCCGTGCCTCAGTGTAACCTCCATGCCTCAGTTTCCTTCTCTGTACAATGGGGGTGATAATGACTCTCTCTCAGAACTCTTATTAAATGTTATTAAATGAATGACTAAATGTAAGGCACTTTGATCAATGCTGGGCAAGTAACACCAAAGAAATACTAGCAGTTATGATTACCTCGCTGTGACTTCTCACTGCCTCATGGTGTCACTGTCGGACACTGGTCCTGCCCTGTCCTAAGCTGGTGCCCACCAGCTGCTCCTAGCAGCCTCTCAGGCCAGCTATGGCCCTTCAAGAAGAGACCACCCACAACCCCTTTGCTAATCTTGGCCAAGAGAAGTCCCACCTGGGCTCCCAATATATTAGTTCACCTACACAGCTTCCTTCCAGGATGACAGCTGGCCGCGGAATGCTGAGTCAGACCCACAGCCCCACCAGCACAAAGAGCCAGCTCCACTCTCCTGCCCTCTTCTCCCCAGAGGTCCACCCTAGGATCCAAAGCTTTTCTTTGGCCAACTTTGGGCCTAAAGGGTCCAAATGCACTCCTTTCCCCAGACAGTGAGGCTGTCCTTTTAAAGGAAATTATCACACTAAATTCTGGAATCCCCATACCCCACTCTATTCAGAAGTCTGTCCTCTGTGGCTCCAAGTGATTTGCCCTCCTAGGGAGCATCCCCAAGAGATTACCAGGTCTCGATAACTACACTTCTGGTGGAACAATTGCCAGGGTTTCCAAAGCCATTTTTTGCTTTCTTAGTGAAGGGGGGTGGGAAACCCACATATCTAATCTCGGCTTGGAAATGGTATTATGTGTAATTTTTGAAAACCCTGGGCATGATTCTAACACGCAGCCAAGGTAGAGAGAATCACTGAGGTATGAAGTCTGAGACCTAATGGTTATTAAAACTCACCTGCACAAGTGGGAGGCTGTGTGCGTATTCCTTTGAGGCTGCCATCCCTCAGAACATTTCGATCCTGGAACATCGGAGCTAAATCGGTTCTGAGAGATCACCCGGTTCAACGATTCTCAGACTTGGTGCTCAGTCCCCAGGGTGTTCTGCTTATAATACAGATTCTCAGGTCTCAGCTCCTGATCAGAGATGCTGATTCAGTAGGACGGGGGTGGATCGGTGGGTGGAATCCCAAATCCTAGTGAGCTATGCGGTGAGGGATGCTGTGGGGTGGGGTGGGCAAGGTGGGCGGGGGCGGGGAGCTGGGGCCACCTACACCATGGTGCCTGGGCAGGGAGTTAGGAGAGGCAAGGTGGCACCTTGCATTGGATCAGGTGTGAGGGAATTGTCATCAGAAGCTGGAAACAAATCACAGTTCTCAGTTAAATCTCAAATCTCTTGCCAAATAATAAACCCTGTCTGGCTATCGGGGTATGTTTTCAGATGGAAGAAAACTTACATCCAAGGCAGGAATCCCAATATCAGAACCCTCTGTGGGAGCGGAGGTGAACCCTTGGGAATGGAAGCTGGGAAGACAATTGCTGCCAATGGTCATCGGGGAAAACCTCAGGCTCCAATGACCTCATGGCTCTTTTCTGTCGCCGGTGACTGGACACTCCCTTCCCCTCTGCCCACCTCCACCCACAGGCATATCAGACCGATGACCACATGAGCACAGGGGAAAAGTGTTCCCCATCGATAACACACATTCTCACGTGCTGCCGCCCCCCTTCCCCGAATGTCCCGTGATGTCAGGCTGAGCAAGGCAGAGTGAGGTCAACCCGCAGCGCGTGCTCTCTCTCCCCAGAGACCCAAGAATTTTTGAAAAGTTGCATAAGGGCAAATGCATGGTCATGCCTTGAATTCTTTGCATGAAGCCTTTAGCTCTGGCAGCTCAGGTCTCTTTTGTCCCCTGGCTCACTGTGGGTGATTTTGTTTTTCTGAGCAGTGTTCACCAGGAGAGGTAAAAGAATATTTCCATATCTCCTCAGAGGGGTCAGCAAGACAGCGTGATCAGCTGCAAAGCCGGAAGAGCAGAGTAAAACTGTGCTCGAATGCTACCACCTGCAGAGCCCACTCCCCAGGAGGAATCTCCCCCGCTTCCCTGCATTCTGGCAGTGAGTGGCCCTAAGGTGTCCCCTCACTCCCAGAGTGTCATTAGGTCCTTCCAAGTTAGTGGTAAAGAGAAAGTTGTGGACAGGGTCTCCTGGATATCACCATTCACAACAAAATGCAAAGAGACCACCAGAAACAGTCCTTTCCCCACATGGTCATGCTCTCAGAGCTCTGACCGCTCCCAACCCTCCCAGGCCTCCTACTTGGCTAAATATTCGGGCAGGCTCTGAAACAATAGCCTCACTAAAGCAGTGGTGGGCAATTACTGGAAAGTCATGTGATTGTCCGAATTGAACCAATTTGTCAAAGACCATTTTCCTTTCACTCATCACCTCCCCCACACACCACGATAAGATAGGGTCCCCAGAGCACAATAATCCTTTCCTGAGATAGAATTTAGAGGCTCCTGAGAAAAGAAACAAAAGTGAGGCTAATTTTGGCTTTTCTGAGACTAAAGAAAAGCACATAGGCAGGCCCTGTCCTGCTCAAGGAAGCCAGGGTGGGCCCTGTTTGGTCCCTCCAGGGTATCTGCTCAGATCACCAAGGGATTTGGAGAACAATGCCAGGAGGGTGAGGGGAGATGGGAACAGAGTCCTGGCCCTGGCTGCAGTGACCCAGGCCTTGCCTGGGCTATGAAGAGATCTCTAAAATGACAGCTATGGCTTTAGACTTTAAAAGAAAAAAAATTTTGTTTCTTTAACTGCAAGCTTCTTACAGCCCCTCCCAAATAAATTATTAACGAATTAAGATTCAGGGATTCTAGCTAGGCGTAGTGGCTCATGCCTGTAATCGTAGCACTCTGGGAGGCTGAGGTGGGAGTATAACTTGAGTTCAGGAGTTTGAGGCCAGCCTGAGCAAGAGTGAGACCCCGTCTCTACCAAAAATAGAAAATATTAACCAGGTCTGGTGGCATGAGCTTGTAGTCCCAGCTACTCAGGAGGCTGAGGCAGTAGGATGGCTTAAGACCAGGAGTTTGAGGTTGCAGTGAGCTATGATGATGACACTGTACTCTACCCAGGGTGACAGAGAAAGACTCTGTCTCCAAAAAAAAGATTCAGGGATTCCTTACAGACCCGCAGTGATTCTTAAGGCTCTTCAGGGCCCTGTGAATCCCCTCGAGTTGTAGGGTAATACTGGTATGCATCTACACTTTTTTCTGGAGCATTCCTTGGCTTTCCTCTTCTCAAGGGATCTGTGGTCCAGAAAAGGTATGCATCTCTAGAAGGAGTGTCTCCCCCAAGCAGAACTTCAGTCCTTTATGACAATGCTGGTCGGATTCCAGTGTGCATCAGAATCATCCAGGTTTCATGTTAAAATGTAGATTCTGATTCAGTAGGTCTGGGAGAGGCTCAACAGTGCTCTTTTCCGACAAGCTCAGGGTGAAGCAGAGCTGCTGGTCCATGGACCATACTTTCAGGTATCAAAGCTTGATGGCAAGTGGTGATTGGCTTACCCTGTACCGTGGCTACAGCCTCCTAACTGAGCACAGTCCCTATTACCACAAGAGTGATCTCTAGGCACAATTCTAATTATATTCTCCTCCCTCCTTAAAACCTTCTGTGTCCCTCCTGGCATGTAAGTTAAGACTCCTCAGAATCCATAAACAAGATGTTCTATAACTTTCTCCACCCTCGTGTATTCTCCCACTGTATTGCTCATAAGCCACTAATCCCACCATGCTGGACTGCATAAGGGCAAGGACTTGGGAGTCAGACCAGCTCTGCATCCTGTTTCTGCTATTTACTAGCTTCGTGATCATCCGAACTCCATTTCCTTCATACGTAGAAAGGGAATAAAAATACCTATCTCGTGGATGCAAATCAGACAGTGTACGTAAGGCATTTAGCACAATGCTTCTGTGTAGTAAATGCCCAGTGAGCCGTAGCTGTTGCAACTTAACCGTGGCACGCCCTGGGGTTTCCGCTTGCTCACATGATCCTTGCTTGGACGATGCCCTCAGTACGCCCCTTCTGCCACCTCTTCCTCAGACTCTTCCTGATCTCCCCAAGCGCTGTCCAATCTTTTACCTTGATTATAAAATTGAGGGTGATTTCTTTCTATACTCTGCCTACAGCAAGGCCCAACATGGTTTTGAGCACATATTAATAATACTTACTAGTAAAGTTTTATGAAATTGAATTGCATTCTTAGTTATTTTGGTTGTGGGTATAAATATAACATACCCGTAATATCTACTCCTTAGCTACGATGAATATATGTGTTGCTGTAGTTTGAATATTTGCTACTCCTCCAAAATTCGTGTTCACATTTAATCCCCAGTGCAACAGTACTAAGAGGTGGGGCCTTGAGGAGGTGATTAGTCTTTGAGAGCTCTGCCCTCCTGAATGAGATTGGCAACCTGATAAAGGGACTGGAAGAAACTAAGCCCTTTTTTTTGCCTTTCCATCTTTCTGCCACGCAAGAACACAGCATTTGTTAACTGCTTTTGCTACTACATCCCTTCCACCGTGGGAGGACACCTAGCCTCATCTGTGAGGAATGGGCCTTCGCCAGACACTGAACCTTCCAGCACTTTGATTTTGGATTTCCCAGCCTCCAGAACTGTGAGAAATAAATTTCTATTATAGTTGACCCCTGAATAACACACAGGTTAAGGATACTGACTCCCCACACCGTTGAAAGTCTGTGTGTAATTTTTGACTTCCCCAAAACTTAATTACTAATAGCCTACTATTGACTGGAAACCTTACTGATAACACAGTCAATTAACACATGTTTTGTATGTTATATGGATTATAGACCATATTCTTACGATAAAGTAAGTTACAAAAAAGAAAATATTATTAAGAAAAACGTGAGGAAGAGAAGATATATTTACTGTTCATTAAGTGAAAGTGAACTATCACAAGTGTCTTCCTCCTCATGCCCATCTTCACTTTGAGCAGGCTGAGGAGCGGGAGGAAGGCGAGGGGCCAGTCTTGCTGTTTCAAGAGTGGCAGAGGTGGAAGGAAATCTGCATATGTAAGTGGACCCGTACAGCTCAAACCTGTGTTGTTCAAGGGTCAACTGTGTTTATAAATCAGCCAGTGTCAGGCATGTTGTTGTAGCAGCACCAATGAACTATATTATCCTATAATTGAAGAGGTTAGTTTGGCTATTTCTTTTTTCCCCCCTCGATTAATTTAATCCTCAGTAATATCTATTACTTCTGTCCTGACAAGTTGCAGATCTCAAAGTCAAGAGAATAAACAGCTTAGCATGGGCATTGTGTTATATTAGAATCAATTCACTGGACTATTTAGGGGCATTTTCCATGTATCAGGCACAGAGAATGATATTAATGAAGAAGAGCATCCCATTTGCATCACGACAACACAGGTACAGGTGTTCTGTAGCCTCCCTGGTTCCTAGACAGCTTCTGCCACTCAGGAGAGGACCGGGCCTATGCCGTAGCCTTCCTCCGTGTGCCACCGTGTGCCTTCAGGGAGCCCATAAATTCCATGGATGCTTCACTCTGAAGAGACAAGGGAGCTGCCGGCCTTACCCAAAGCCCCCCAATAGATGTAGACCCAGGCAAAGGCCCCCTGGATCTGTAGTAGTCCCCCTATATCTGTAGTTTCGCTTTCTGTGGTTTCACTTTCTGCAGTTTGAGTTACCTGCAGTAAATTGCTGTCTGAAAATATTAAATGGAAAATTCCAGAAACAAACAATTTATAAGTTGAAAATTTCACATCATTTCAAGTAGTGTGATGGAATCTCACTCTGTCCTGCCTGAGCCGTGAATCCTCCCTTTGTCCAGGGTATCCATGCCGTATATACCACCTGCCCATTTGTCACCTAGTAGCCATCCCGGTTACCAGATCGACAGATCACGAGAAGAGTAAGTACAGTACAATAAGATATTTTTAGAGAGAGAGACCACATTCACATAACTTTTATTACACTACATTGTTAGAATTGTTTTATTATTAATTGTTATTGTTAATCTCATATTGTGCCTAATTTATAGATAAAGCTTTATCATAGGTATGTATGTATAGGAAAAAAACCGGTATATACTATATAGGGTCCTGTACTGTCCTTGGTTTCAGGCATCCACTGGGGCCTTGGAACATACCGCCTCTTATCTGTGGGAATATATACTGTATTTCCTAACTCTCCAGTGGTTTGAGCAGATATTCCAGTTCCCTGCAAAATTAATCCTTTTGAGCATTTGTGCTCCTATCCAAGCCTCAATTCCCCAATAATAAAGACCCTCATTCCAGCAGTCTTTCCAGCTTACAAAGATCTTTCACACACCCTAATGAGATTGATCTTTGTCATAACCCTGAAAGATAGACAGGGCAGGGTTCCAGATCCCCATTTAGAAGTTGAGGTACCAGAAGCTCAGAGGAATTAAAGGATCTATCCAAGGTCTTGTGGCAGGTAAATCAAACACTCAAAACCAGAATCCAGCCCTACAGAATACTGATCTATCAACCCTTTCTGCTATTACAGGATCTTGGCTCTCTTGGCTAGGAAAAGATCAAGCAGGATATTAAAGCAACCCCCCCTAGGGTTTCCTGCAAGAGGAACAGGGATGAGGTGAGGTCCTGCAGCTGTGGGTCACATGGGGTGGGAGGAACGTGGCCCTTCTGAGTGTCAGTTAGCCAGAGAGGAAGCTGCATCTCAGAAGATGAGCCATGTACTGTCTCCTGGTCTTTCCCTTGCTCTGAACTCTGTAGACTGCATGGAGCTGCCTGTCTACTGGGACAGCAAATGACCTCTGCCACCTGGGCCTTGGCAGGCAGGCAGCCCACAGGCATCCCTCTGTGAAGACAAGTGAGCTGGAGTGGGAGCAGATTTTCTTGATAGATGTGACTTTCTGTGACAATTTCCCATCAGTTGTCCCTTGGTTTTTAGCAAAGCTGTATTTAGTTGGGAATCAGGGGCCCACTGTCCAGCTTGGTACTAGCACCTGTAAGACCTGGGCTTGCCAAGGAGAAGGTCGTTCTCAGGAAACGAGAGCCAGGGTGCGTCCCAGCTGCCACAACCCCTCCACGTGGAGATGGCTCCAGTGCTACCTTTAGGATTGAAGGTCGCTTTATTGGGGAAACCCATCGTTTCCATAGATGGGGAAGATAGAGATTTCCAGAAGTCACCTCAAGGTACTTTTCGAGGACTGGGGTTCACAAGCTTGAGGTCCAGTCCAGCTCTGACACCAACTAACAGTGTGTTTGGGTCGGTGGCTGGACCTCAGCCTCTCTGCTGAGAGCTGTAAACTATGAAGGTGATTCTCAGCTCCAATGCACATTCGAATCACCTGGGGACTTTTGTTAAAAATACCCAAGCAAGGGCCCCCCCCATCACACTCTTACTCAATTAGCCTGGGTGAGGCAGATGACACTCCCCCAGGTGACCTGCCGTAACCTCTGGGTAGGACAATCTCTGAGCTCTCCTGGAGAGCTGGGCACAACCCAGGTTTCTGTCTGATCTGCATTCCACAATGCACCATGGGGCCTCTCTAGCCTTTAGACTCAAGGCCAGAAAGACTAGAGCAGACGGACTACGAAGGTCAAGTTCCTTATCTTACAGTGGCAGGTCCCCTGGGGAGTGATGTGTCCC